>WNWK01013202.1:0-56269 GCA_009830355.1 Cherax destructor
TCCCTGTGCGGCAGGCTCAGTGGTCCCTGTGCGGCAGGCTCGGTGGTCCCTGTGTGGCAGGCTCGGTGGTCCCTGTGCGGCAGGCTCGGTGGTCCCTGTGCGGCAGGCTCGGTGGTCCCTGTGCGGCAGGCTCGGTGGTCCCTGTGCGGCAGGCTCGGTGGTCCCTGTGCGGCAGGCTCGGTGGTCCCTGTGCGGCAGGCTCGGTGGTCCCTGTGCGGCAGGCTCGGTGGTCCCTGTGCGGCAGGCTCGGTGGTCCCTGTGCGGCAGGCTCGGTGGTCCCTGTGCGGCAGGCTCGGTGGTCCCTGTGCGGCAGGCTCGGTGGTCCCTGTGCGGCAGGCTCGGTGGTCCCTGTGCGGCAGGCTCGGTGGTCCCTGTGCGGCAGGCTCGGTGGTCCCTGTGGGGGTCCATGAGTAACAGCCTTGGTATACCTTTAATGAGTTTCGAGAGTTTCACTACTTTCGGATGAGTGGTGGTGATGGCACATATAGTGGCAATGTGGTGGCGTGACAGCACTGGAGTGTGCTGGGGCAGGATTGCTAAAAAAAATTCTCTGAAATCATCCTTGCTTATATCTGTACCCTTCCATTGAATATTTAACAGAGTAATTAAAAATTATCCTTCAGTTTTGTGTAATCAAAACAAAATCCTAATTCTGTAATGCCTTTTCGTTACTAATCAGTGACTCTAACATGCACATTTTCTTAGTAATAATGTTGTTATAATCATTGCTAAATGCTAAACCCATAAGGGTCATACAGCACTTAGTAATAATTTACAGTGAACCTCCAGATTTCGTACAGCTCCCAACTCGAACAATTATGTAAGTGTATTTTTGTAAGTGCTTTTGTAAGTGTATTTTTGGGGGTCTGAAATGGACTAATCTAATTTACATTCGTCCTTATGGGAACAAATTCGTTCAGTAACGGCACTCGAAAAGCCTTCTGGAAAAAACTGACAAAATCCGGGGATCCACTGTAATTGTGTTATACTTGCAAAATCGTAATAACACAAGTGTGGTTAGAACCCATGGCCAGTGAGTCTTGTTACCCTCATAGGTTTGTTGCTACGAGTTTACATTGCATACCTGGAGTATACCTGGGGAGGGTTTCGGGGATCAAGCAGTTTGAAGGGAATCATCATGGGCTTTGTGTCCCTAGTTTTGAAGGTTCTCATTATCCATCCTATCATTTTCCTAGCAGATGTGTTAAGATACATTGTTGTGATCTTTGAAAGTGAGATCCTGACATTATCAAAGGATCTCGATTTCAAAGATGATGATTCGTAGTTACACACGATTCACAACCTGCCTCATCTTAGCCTCTGTGAGATGAACTAGTGTGGAGCAACAGTTTGGCCTACCTGCATTGTCTTGCACACTGGTGAAGTGGATATTGTCAGGGAGATGCAATTTGCAAAGATGCTACTGCAGTCTTCAGTAATTTTCTCCGACACTAGCTTTTACTATTTTTATTTTACTTTGTGTGTGTGTGTGTGTACTCACCTATTTGTGGTTGCAGGGGTAGAGTCATAGCCCCTGGCCCCGCCTCTTCACTGATTGCTAATAGGTCCTCTCTCCCTGCTCCATGAGCTTTATCATACCTCGTCTTAAAACTATGTATGGTTCCTGCCTCCACTACGTCACTTTCTAGCCTATTCCACTTCCTGACAACTCTGACTGAAGAAATACTTCCTAACATCCCTTTGACTCATAGGAGTCTTCAACTTCCAATTGTGACACCCTTCTTTCTGTGTCCCCTCTCTGGAACATCTTGTCTCTGTCCACCTTATCTATTTCTTGCAGTATTTTATATGTCGTTATCATGTCTTCCCTAACTCTGTCCTCTAGTGTCGTCAGGCCGATTTCCCTTAACCTTTCTTCGTAGGACAATCCCCTTAGCTCTGGGACTAAGTCTTGTTGCAAACCTTTGTACTTTCTCTAATTTCTTGACGTGCTTGACCAGGTGTGGGTTCCAAACTGGTGCTGTATACTCCAGTATGGGCCTGACGTACATGGTGTACAGAGTCTTGAATGATTCCTTAGTGAGGTATTGGAACGCTATTCTTAGGTTTGCCAGCCGCCTGTATGCTGCAGCAGTTATCTGATTGATGTGTGCCTCAGGAGATGTGCTCGGTATTATACTCACCCCAAGATCTTTTTCCTTGAGTGAGGTTTGCAGTCTTTGGCCACCTAGACTATACTCTGTCTGCGGTCTTCTTTGCCCTTCCCCGATCTTCATGACTTTACATTTGGCGGGGTTAAATTCAAGGAGCCAGTTACTGGACCAGGCTTGTAGCCTATCCAGGTCTCTTTGTAGTCCTGCCTGATCCTCAACTGATTTAATTCTTCTCATTAACTTCACATCATCTGCAAACATTGACACTTCTGAGTCTATCGCTTCCGTTACGTCATTCACATATACCAAAAACAGTACAGGTTCTAGGACTGACCCCTGTGGAACCCCACTCATCACAGGTGCCCACTCTGACACCTCGTCACATACCATGACTCGTTGTTGCCTCCCTGTCAGATATTATCTGATCCATTGCAGTGCCTTTCCTGTTACATGTGTCTGATCCTCTAGCTTTTGCATTAACCTCTTGTGAGGAACTGTGTCGAATGCCTTCTTGCAGTCCAAGAAAATGCAGTTTGTCCACCCCTCTCTCTCGTGTCTTACTTCTGTTACCTTGTCATAAAACTCCAGTCGGTTTGTGACACAGGATTTTCCTTCCCTGAAACCATGCTGGTTGTTGTTTATAAGCTTGTGTCTTTCTAGGTGCTCCACCACTCTCCTCCTGATGATCTTCTCCATGACTTTGCATACTATACACGTCAGTGACACAGGTCTGTAGTTTAATGCCTCGTGTCTGTCTCCTTTCTTAAAAATTGGGACTACATTTGCCATCTTCCACACCTCAGGTAGTTGCCCAGTTTCAATGGATGTGTTGAAGATTTTTGTTAGTGGCACACACAACATCTCTGCTCCCTCTCTAAGGACCCACGGAGAAATGTTGTCAGGTCCCACCGCTTTTGAGGCATCGAGTTCACATAGCAGCTTCTTCACCTCCTCCTCGGTTGTGTGTATTTCATCCAGCACTTGTTGGTATACCTCCCTATTCTGAATTCCTGGAGTCCTTCCTGTCTCCTCTGTTAATACTTCTTTAAATCTCATGTCGAGCTCCTCGCATACCTCTTGGTCGTTTCTTGTGAACTCCCCACCTTCCTTCCTCAGCCTGATTACCTGGTCCTTGACTGTTGTTTTCCTCCTGATGTGTGTGTGTGTGTGTGTGTGTGTACTCACCTAGTTGTGGTTGCAGGGGTCAAGTCATAGCTCCTGGCCCCGCCTCTTCACTGGCCGCTACTGGGTCACGCTCCCTGCTTCATGAGCTTTATCATACCTCTCCTTAAAGCTATGTATGGAACCTGCCTCCACTACATCGCTTCCCAAGCTATTCCACTTCCCGACCACTCTGACTGAAGAAATACTTCCGAACATCCCTGTGATTCATTTGAGTCTTCAACTTCCAACTGTGTCCCCTTGTTGCTGTGTCCCATCTCTGGAACATTCTTTGTCCACCTTGTCTATTCCTCTCAGTATCTTATATGTCGTTATCATGTCCCCCCTCTCTCTCCTGTCCTCCATTGTCGTCAGGTCGATTTCCCTTAACCTCTCCTCGTAGGACATACCCCTTAGCTCCGAGAGTGTGTGTGTGTTTGTGTGTATGTGTGTACTCGCCTATTTGTGGTTGCAGGGGTCGAGACTCAGCTCCTGGCTCTGCCTCTTCACTGATTGCTACTAGGTCCTCTCTCTCCCCCTGCTCCATGAGCTTTATCATACCTTGTCTTAAAGCTATGTAATGTTCCTGCCTCCACTACGTCACTTGCCAGACTATTCCACTTCCTGACAACTCTGACTGAAGAAATACTTCCTGTGTGTGTGTTTATATTGTATCATTTGTTCATTAGCTACCTTTCTTTAGTGTACATATTAAGGATTTAGTGCTTTATGATAATAATCCTATTGTACATATAATTGTAGTTGCATAATATATCCTACTTAATAGTATGTCTAAATCTAAATCTTGAGTTATCTTTAGGCATCAGAATTAGTTCACATGAAATACAACATCTAAATTGTTGTATGTGAGTGCCTCTGCAAAGACAGTGATTGTGTGAATGATGGTGAAAGTGTTTTCTTTTTGGGTCACCCTGCCTCGGTGGGAGATGGCCCCAAATATTGAATAAAAAAAATACATTGCATACTAGTAGCTTTCTTTTGTGCCTACTAATGCTTTATTACCGTAAACTACATTATTTTGTACCACATAAAGAAATAAAAATTTGTATTTGTAATTCCTGAGAGGTGGTCACAACTCGACCTACGAACACTAACTTGACTCCAGGTTTAGAAAAAACAGGTTGCAGAACAATCTCTTACTTTTTTAATTTTTATTAACACATTGGCCGATTCCCACCAAGGCAGGGTGGCCCGAAAAAGAAAAACTTTCATCATCATTCACTCCATCACTGTCTTGCCAGAAGGGTGCTTTACACTACAGTTATAAAACTGCAACATTAACACCCTCCTTCAGAGTGCCGGCACTGTACTTCCCATCTCCAGAACTCAAGTCCGGCCTGCCGGTTTCCTGAATCCCTTCATAAATGTTACTTTGCTCACACTCCAACAGCACGTCAAGTATTAAAAACCATATGCCTCCATTCACTCCTATCAAATACGCTCACACATGCTTGCTGGAAGTCCAAGCCCTCGCACACAAAACTTCCTTTACCCCCTCCAACCTTTCCTAGGCCGACCCTACCCGCCTTCCTCCACTACAGATTTATACACTCTCGAAGTCACTCTGTCTCGTTCCATTCTCTCTACATGTCCAAACCACCTCAACAACCCTCCTCAGCTCTTCTGGACAATCGTTTTGGTAATCCCGCACCTCCTCCTAATTTCCAAACTCCGAATTCTCTGCATTATATTCACACCACACATTGACCTCAGACATGACATCTCCACTGCCTCCAGCCTTCTCCTCGTTGCAACATTCATCACCCATGCTTCACACCCATATAAGAGCGTTGGTATAACTATACTCTCATACATTCCCTCTTTACTTCCATGGACAAGGTTCTTTGTCTCCACAGACTCGAAGTGCTCCACTCACCCTTTTCCTTCATCAATTCTATGATTCACCTCATCCTTCATAGACCCATCCGCCGACATGTCCACTCCCAAATATCTGAATACATTCACCTCCTCCATACTCTCTCCTCCAATCTGATATCCAATCTTTCGTCACCTATTCTTTTTGTTATCCTCATCACCTTACTCTTTCCTATATTCACTTTCAATTTTCTTCTTTTACACACCCTACCAAATTCATCCACCAACCTCTGCAACTTCTCTTCAGAATCTCCCAAAGCACAGTGTCATCAGCAAAAGCAACTGTGACAACTCCCACTTTGTATTTGCTTCTTTATCTTTTAGCCCAACACCTCTTGCCAAGACCCTCGCATTCACTTCTCTTACAACCCCATCTATAAATATATTGAACAACCACGGTGACATCACACATCCTTGTCTAAGGCCCACTTTTACTGGGAAATAGTCCCTTCCTCCTACACACTCTAACCTGAGCCTCACTATCCTCATAAAAACTCTTCACTGCTTTCAGTAACCTTCCTCCTATTCCATACACCTGCAACATCTGCCACATTGCCCCCTATCTACCCTATCATACGCCTTTTCCAAATCCATAAATGCCACAAAAACATCTTTACCCTTATCCAAATACTGTTCACCTATATGTTTCACTGTAAACACTTGGTCTACACACCCCTACCTTTCCTAAAGCCCTTGTTCATCTGCTATCCTGCTTTCTGTTTTACTCTTAATTCTTTCAATAATAACTCTACCATACACTTTACCAGGTACACTCAACAGACTTATTCCCTATAATTTTTGCACTCTCTTTGTCCCTTTGCCTTTATACAAAGGAACAATACACGCTCCTGCCAATCCCTAGGTACCTTACCCTCTTCCATACATTTATTAAATAATAGCACCAACCACTCCAAAATTATATCCCCACCTGCTTTTAACATTTCTATCTTTATCCCATCAATCCCAGCTGCCTTACCCCTTTCATTCTACCCACTGCCTCACGAACTTCCCTACACCCACAACTGGCTCTTCCACACTCCTACAAGATGTTATTCCTCCTTGCCCTACACACGAAATCACAGCTTCCTGTCTTCATTAACATTTAACAAATCCTCAAAATATTCTCTCCATCTTCCCGATACCTCTAACTCTCCATTTTTAACTGTCAAATCCATTTGTTCTCTAGGCTTCCTCAACTTATTAATCTCATTCCAAAACTTTTTCTTATTTTCAACAAAATTTGCTGATAACATCTCACCCACTCTCTCATCTGCTCTCTTTTACATTGCTTCACCACTCTTTAACCTCTCTTTTCTCTCCATATACTCTTCCCTCCTTGCATCACTTCTACTTTGTAAAAACCTCTCATATGCTAACTTTTCTCCTTACTACTCTTTTACATCATCATTCCACCAATCGCTCCTCTTCCCTCCCGCACCCACTCGCCTGTAACCACAAACTTCTGCTGAACACTCTAACACTACATTTTTAAATCTACCCCATACATTTTCGACCCCATTGCCTACACTCTCACTAGCCCATCTATCCTCCAATAGTTGTTTATATCTTACCCTAACTGCCTCCTCTTTTAGTTTATAAACCTTCACCTCTCTTTTACTTACTGATTCTATTTTCCTTGTATCCCATCTACCTTTACTCCCACTGTAGCTATAACTAAAAAGTGATCTGATATATCTGTGGCCCCTCTATAAACATGTACATCCTGAAGTCTACTCAACAGTCTTTTATCTACCAATACATAGTCCAACAAACTACTGTCATTACGCCCTACATCATATCTTGTATACTTATTTATCCTCTTTTCTTAAAATATGTATTACCTATAACTAAACCCCTTTCTATACAAAGTTCAATCAAAGGGCTCCCATTATCATTTACACCTGGCACCCCAAACTTACCTACTACACCCTCTCTGCATGTTTCTCCCACTTTAGCATTTAGGTCCCCTACCACAATTACTCTCTCATTTGGTTCAAAAGTTCCTATACATTCGCTTAACATCTCCCAAAATCTCTCTCCCTCTACACTCCTCTCTTCTCCAGGTGCATACACGCTTATTATGACCCACTTTTCGCATCCGACCCTTATTTTAATCCACATAATCCTTGAATTTACACATTCATATTCCCTCTTTTCCTTCCATAACTGATCCTTCAACATTATTGCTACCCCTTCCTTAGCTCTAACTCTCTCAGATACTCCTGACTTAATCCCATTTATTTCTCCCCACTGAAACTCGCCTACCCTTCAGCTTTGTTTCGCTTAGGGCCAGGACATCCAACTTCTTTTCATTCATAACATCGGCAATCATCTCTTTCTTATCATCCGCACTACATCCACGCACATTCAGACAACCCAGTTTTATAAAGTTTTTTCTTCTCGTTTTTAGTAGATTTGTACAGGAGAAGGGGTTACTAGCCCATTGCTCCCGGCATCTTAGTCGCCTCTACGACACGCATGGCTTACGGAGGAAAGATTCTTTTCCACTTCCCATGGACAATAGAGAAAATAAAAAGAACAAGAGCTATTAAGAAAAAGAAGAAAAACCTAGATGTGTGTATGTATATATATGCATGTGTATGCCAGTGTAGTGTGACCTAAAGTGTAAGTAGAAGTAGCTAGATATACCTGTTATCCAGCGTGTTTATGAGACAGAAAAAGACACCAGCAATCCTACCATCATGTAAAACAGTTTCAGGTTTCTGTTTCACAGTCACCTGGCAGGACGGTAGTACCTCCCTGGGTGGTTGCTGTCTACCAACCTACTACCTTTACTTTACTGTGACTAGGTTTCACCTTGTAGCTTTGTCATGATAGAATTGCAGAGAAAATGTCAGTTGCTCAGGTGCTGCATGAACCACACAGGTTTAGCTCTTCCTACTTAAAGGTTAATAATAATAATAATGGGAGCAAGAGGCTAGTAACCCTTCTCCTGTATAAATTACTAAATTTAAAAGAAGCTTTTGTTTTTCTTTTTTAGCCACCCTACCTTGGTGGATATGGCCGGTTTGTTGAAAGAATAATAATAGTCGAACCTTGGTTGTCGATTGCATTACTTGTCAAGTAAATCGGTTTTTGAAGGGTGTCCAAGAAAAATGTCCTTGTTTTCGTTCATTCGCTTGGACAAGTTTTAGCGTGTACGGAACTAGACAACGTGGCTCAGGTCAGGTGCTCTCCATGGGTTGAGAGCGTGGATACGAGTCAGTATAGCCACTAACTCACATGCTGTAAACATCTCTTAAGCTTTTGTTGTGCATCTTGTCAACTTTTTTATTTGCAGTTTTGGTGCAATTTTTTTTTATTGAGATAATCTATCATGGGCACAAAGCAGTGGCCATCCATCTAACATGTATGATGACTGTAATGTCTGTTTAGACAAGTGTTAAAATGGAGCCTGAAACAAACCTCACTGGACAGGTTTTTAGTGAGACAAAGAACCAGTGAGCCAGAACAAGGTGTTAGTGGTGAAAAGAAACAGAGAAACATTAGCTCTCCTCTGACAGGTAAGAGGCAGTTAAATTTTCATTTACTGTACAGTATTTCAGTTAAATTTTCTTTAGTATTCACTTTTACAGTTTCCGTGTGCTGTATAATTTTATACATTATTTTATGTAGTAGTATATTATTAATATACAGTAGGCCCTCATTTAGCACGGTAGTTACGTTCCTGAAAACGTCGTGTTAGCTAAAATCGTGTTAGATAATTAAAAGAACTTATGGGAAAAATAGGGTTACATTCCTGAGAGTCCCCAAAAGCCAAACAAGTTTTTTAGACCAACAGATCTTACAAATATAAAAGAGAATATGTAATTGTAGTTCATTATCGTGATGTATTATGTTGTTTTTACTGCTTAAGACTACAAATGTAACAGAAATAATAGTATTTACCTTAAATTGTGGGTGCTGATGTTTGTGGATGATTGTGAAGAGAGTGAGAGTTATGCTGTGGCCCTACTGGGCTGAGGTGGATAGTAGAGATTCTGGAACTGAAGTCGATGGTTGTACTGAGTGTTTCTAACTTTAATAAAGTCATTCAGTAAGTCATGTCATTCAGTAAGTCAGTCATAGTCATTCAGTAAGTCAGTCATTCAGTAAGTCAGTAAGTCAAGTCATTCAGTAAGTCAGTCAGTAGTCGGTTCCCAGTAAGTCATCAGTCAGCCGTCAAGTCATTCAGTAAGTCAGTCAGCGTGGCTCCAGTAAGCTCAGTCAGCGCTCAGTAAGTCGTCAGTCAGTCTCAGTAAGTCAGCGCCAGTTCAGTAAGTCAGCCAGTACAGTAAGCCAGTCAAGCTGGTCAGTAAGTCAGCTCGTCGTTCCAGTAAGTCAGCCGTCAAGTCCTCAGTAAGCGTCAGCGTCAAGTCTCCAGTAAGCTCGCCGCGTTGCCCAGTAAGTAGCCAGCAGTGTAGCTCAGTAAGTCAGTCAGTCCAAGTCATTCAGTAAGTCAGTCAGTCAAGCATTCAGTAAGTCAGTCAGCAGTTGCCACAGTAAGTCTAGTCGTCAAGTCATTCAGTAAGTCAGTCGCTCAAGTTTTCAGTAAGTCATGCCAGCAAGCTGTATGCCGTAAGCCGGTCAAGCTTCAGTGCTCGTCGTCATTCAGTAAGCAGCGCCGTTGGCCCAGTAAGTCAGCGCCGTTGGCCCAGTAAGCCGCCGTCAGTGGCCCAGTAAGCGGGGCCGTTCCAACTCAGTAAGCAGCCGCCGTTGCCCAGTAAGTCAGTCAGTCAAGCATTCAGAAAGGGTCAGTCAGCCATTCAGTAAGTGCCAGTCAAGCTCCCAGTAAGTCAGTCAGTCAAGTGTTCCAGTAAGTCAGCCGCCGTTTGCCCAGTAGTCGCGTAAAGTCATTCAGTAAGCAGGGCCAGTCAAGTCATTCAGTAAGTCAGCGCCGTTGGCCATAAGCAGTCAGTAGTCTTCCAGTAAGTCAGCCAGCCGCATTCAGTAAGTCGCAGTCAAGTATTCAGTAAGCCGCCGTCAAGTCTTCAGTAAGCCGTCCGTCAAGTTCGCCCAGTAAGAGTCAGTCAAGCACCAGTAAGTCCAGTCAGTCAAGCCATGTCGTTGGCCAGTAAGTCCAGTCAGTCAAGCCTGTGCCGGGGTAAGTCAGCGTCAAGCATTCAGTAAGTCAGTCAGTCAAGTCATTCAGTAAGTCAGTCAGTCAAGTATTCAGTAAGTCAGTCAGTCAGTCACACAAACTATGTTTACATCTTTTATGTGTAAAAAGTAACACTTCATTACAGCCACAGGTTATGTCTTGTCTAATATCGTTGTTTTCTTCGTTAATTCTAAGACTTAATAAATGCTTATACCTTTTCTTGCCACTTTGAGCAACACTGTTATGCCTACTGGATGACATGATTGCTTGGCAGATAAAAGATATAGTAATTTAAAGATCAAAACACAATTCACTCTTATTCTTCACAAACAGCTGGCTTGACGCGTATGGAATACGAATGCTGGGATGGTGGGGTGTTGTGGGGGGGTAGCATGGGAAGGCGGGTGGTCTCCCCAGCTGTTCCACAACATTAGCACTGGCCGCTTGAGGGAATGGTTATTTGTTTTTCTTCCTGCAAACTTAGTTTATTCAGGTATACACAGATACAGTTACAAAGATTATCATAATAGCAGCATATGTGTAGAGAACCTAGGATAACCCAAACTTTGGGTTATCCTAGGTTCTCTAGGATAACACTTTGGGTTAACCTAGGTTCTCTACACATATGCTGCTATGCATGATAATCAATGTAACTATCTCTGTATACCTGAATAAACTTAGTTTGTGGGAAGGAAAAACAAATTCCCTTTTCCTCAAAGCATGAGGATTCTTAGAGTGGTAAATAACCATGGGCTTAGACTTGAAATCACCTGATGCATTACCCAAAAGGAGCAAGGTGAAGCGATCCTTTGCTGTCTTGAAGCCTGGTGCACTTTTCTCTTGCTGACTGATATAAGTTCATGTTGGCATTTTCTTCCAGAAAACACTTGTCTCGTCACCATTAAACACTTGTTGTGGCTCATAGCCACCCTCAGTAGGACCCCCACTGACTAAGTGGTTTAACCTACCGCAGGCGACCGCGCGCTCAAAATTTTTCCCCCTCCAGCGAAAGGCGTAATATAAGGTTCACATCGTGTTAGATAAAAATGTGCCGAAATTCTTCAATCACTTAATACCCAAAACTCGCAACATAGTCATGCTAAATGAGTGTCTACTGTACGTATTATATTGTCATTTGGGGTCTGAAATGAATTAATTCTATTTACATTATTCGTTATGGGAAAAATTGCTTTGGTTGTCGTCAATTTTGGTTGTTGAATTGACATCAGGAACAAATTGAATTCGAAAACTGAGGTTCCATTGTAATAATATTAATCTTTATTTCTACAGGTATATGTACAATGTATGCAGACCATAGCTGACATCAATGACATACTATATAGAAAGTCCCTGGTTATGCAGAGCATTTCCTGCAACATAGGTTAATTTTGTCCCCAGGATGCCACCCACAACAGTCCACTAACCCTAACTGCTAGGTGAACAGTGAGAGCAGTTTTCTTAAGGAAACACTTCCTTAATGTTTCCACCCGTACCAAGGATTAAACCACAGACCTATGCAACTGTTTGCATAGTTTAATTAGTAGTCATTTTTAAACCCTTCACTATGAAGGCATAAATAACCCTGCTAGGGGGTTGCCTTAATACTGGTGAAGGGCCCCTTGATTCAAGGAATTGAAACTGCCTTTCCTTGGATCAAGTTGTGATTGTCTATTATTTCCCTGGCACTGTATACCCCCATTCGTGATAGTCTTACTAGAGACTTCCCCCCCCCTCCCCAACAAGTCTGCCGCCTACCACCGAGGCAGGGTGACCCAAAAAGAAAGAAAATCCCCAAAAAGAAAATACTTTCATCATTCAACACTTTCACCACACTCATACATAATCACTGTCTTTGCAGAGGCGCTCAGATACGACAGCTGAGAATAGTCCCTCCCAGCTGTCACTATCCCAGACCCCTCCTTTAAAGTGCAGGCATTGTACTTCCCATTTCCAGGACTCAAGTCCAACTAAATCAATTAACTGGTTTCCCTGAATCCCTTCACAAAATGTTACCCTGCTCACACTCCAACAGCTCGTCAGGTCCCAAAAATCATTCGTCTCCATTCACTCCTATCTAACACGCTCGCACATGCTTGCTGGAAGTCCAAGCCCCTTGCCCACAAAACCTCCTTTACCCCCTCCCTCCAACCTTTTCTAGGACGACCCCTACCCCGCCTTCCTTTCCCTACAGATTTATACGCTCTCCAAGTCATTCTACTTTGATCCATTCTCTCTAAATGACCAAACCACCTCAACAACCCCTCTTCAGCCCTCTGACAAATACTTTTAGTAACTCCACACCTCCTATTTTCCACATTCCGAATTTTCTGCATAATATTTACACCACACATTGCCCTTAGACAGGACATCTCCACTGCCTCCAGCCTCCTCCTTGCTGCAGCATTTGCAACCCATGCTTCACACCCATATAAGAGTGTTGGTACCACTATACTTTCGTACATTCCCTTCTTTGCCTCCATGGATAATGTTTTTTGTCTCCACGGATACCTCAATGCACCACTCACCTTTTTTCCTTCATCAATTCTATGGTTAACCTCATTCTTCATAAACCCATCCGCTGACACGTCAACTCCCAAATATCTGAAAACATTTACTTCTTCCATAATCCCTCTCTCCAATGTGATATCCAATTTTTCTTTATTTAAATCGTTTGATACCCTCATCACCTTACTCTTATCTATGTTCACTTTCAACTTTCTACCTTTACACACACTCCCAAACTCGTCCACTAACCTTTGCAACTTTTCTTTAGAATCTCCCATAAGCACAGTATCAGCAAAAAGTAACTGTCAACTCCCATTTTGCATTTAATTCCCTATAATTTAATCCCACCCCTCTCCCCAACACCCTAGCATTTACTTCTTTTACAACCCCATCTATAAATATATTAAACAACCATGGTGACATTACACATCCCTGTCTAAGACCTACTTTTACCGGGAAGTAATCTCCCTCTCTCCTATACACCCTAACCTGAGCCTCACTATCCTCATAAAAACTCTTTACAGCCTTCAGTAACTTACTACCTATTCCATACACTTGCAACATTTGCCACATTGCTCCCCTATCCACTCTATCATATGCCTTTTCTAAATCCATAAATGCAATGAAAACTTCTCTACCTTTATCTAAATACTGTTCACATACAGTGGACCCTCGCCATTCGAATTTAATCCGTTCCAGGAGCTTGTTCTTAACGTGAAATGTTCGAAAGGCGATTTAATTTTTCCCATAAGAAATAATGGAAATACAATTAATCCGTTCCAGAAATCCAAAAATATATAAAAAATAATATATTTTAATAAAATTAAGCTTCTACATAGACAAAAACATTAAATACTACAGTGCTGTACTACTAAAAGTATTAATAAATAAATGCAAGTCTTTTTACTTACCATTATTGAAGATTGTTGATGGCATATGGAAGAGAGGGAGGAGGAGTGAGGGAGGGAGGGGTTAGTGGTTGGAAGGGGAATCCCCTTCCAGAAGGACTTCAGGTACCAAAGCCCTATCTGGGTTTACTTCTTTTCTTTGTCTTTTAATCCCACTAGGACCAGCTTGGGAGTCACTGGACACTTTAACAAAATAACTGTCCACAGTCCTCTGTTTCTGGCACCTTTTCAACATTTTCCTGGAGGACATTGTTTGGTCACTGAACATGCTGCTGTTATGGCTTGTTTGAGCTTGTTCAGGGTGGTATTTTTCAACAAAACTTTGCAATCTATTCCACATTGTACACATCTCCTTAATCTCAACCATATCAACCATTCCCAGCAAAGTAGAATAATCACTTAACGTAAAACCTGACTATTACAGTCAATGTAATGTATGAATGAACGAATGAATGAATGTAAAACCTGTTATGAATAATACTTACTTAGCTAATTATTCCCACAACACTTACATTATAATGACCACGTAAACTAACTGCAATGCAATTAATTGTTGTAAATTGTTATCTCACTCAATTAGTTGCATTGCTGCAATAAATTGCTACAATTAATTGATGTTAAACTTATATTCAAACTTTAAAATTTAGATATGCACCTTTACTTATTTTATAAATTACCAACCATAACTTTTTATTATTTTATTATTATTATTGCTTTAATTTGTTTAATCTGATTTAATTAATTTTATAATGAAGACAAAAGTACAAAACTATGTTCAAATTTCATAGCTTAAATACTCACCTTTACTCATTGTATACTATCTACAAAAATTCTTACAATTTAGTTTTAAGTTAATTTTAAGTCTGCCCAAAATGCCCTGCATACTAGGGGCTTTTGGCATGTACACCTCATGTAATCTCAATAACCAAATGTAATTCTTTGTATCATGTCCAAATAAAAATATTATTATTATTATTAATCTCTGAAGAAGGCACCTTCTTCAGCCCCTCTTCCTCCTCCTCCTCCCATGAATCAATAGCCTCAAATCTGGTCTGATGCTCTTCCCTTTCCAGCTCTTGCAGCTCTTGAGTTGTTAGCTCTACCCTGTGGCCCTGCACTAACTCTTCCACATCATCGCCACTCACCTCCAACCCCAAGGACTTGCCCAATTCCACAATACAGTCCACAACAGGCACAGGGTCGGCAGGGTCAGGGTCAGCCTCAAACCCTTCAAAATCCCTGTTGGACACGACCTGGCCACAATGGTCTCCAAGCAGAGTTCAAAGTCCTTGAAGTCACTCCCTCCCAAGCCTTGCCTATAAGGCCTATGCAGCTGTAGATACTGAAATGATTCTTCCAGAACTCTCTAAGGGTCAATTCACTGTCCGAGGTCATTTCAAAGCACTTTTCAAACACTGCTTTTGTGTAGAGTTTTTTGAAGTTACAGATGACCTGCTGGTCCATGGGCTGGAGGAGAGGAGTGGTGTTAGGAGGCAAGAACTTCAGTTTTATAAATTTGAAGTCTTCACACAGTAGGTCTTCCATGTTTTGAGGATGTGAAGGAGCATTGTCCAGCAACAGGAGGCATCTTTTTTCCAAACCCTTTTCCTGTAGGTATTTTCTCACACGGGCCAAACACTTAATGGATCCAGTCACTGAAAAGGTGCTTTGTGACCCATGCATTCTGACTAGCTCTCCACAAGACACACAATCTACTTTTGACGACATGGTCTCTCTTGAACACTGGGATTTTCTGAGTAATACACTAGTAAAGGCTTTAATTTAAAATCCCCACTAGCATTACTACACATCATGAGAGTTAGCCTGTCTTTCATAGGCTTGTGTCCTGGCAGTGCCTTTTCTTCCTGAGTAATGTAGGTCCTGTTGGGCATTTTCTTCCAAAACAGGCCTGTTTCGTCACAATTGAACACTTGTTCAGGTTTCAATTTTTCAGTCTTTATGTAGTCCTGAAACTCGTTTATGAATTTTTCAGCTGCATGTTTGTCTGAACTGGCAGCCTCACCATGCCTTACCACATTATGTATGCCACTACGATTTTTAAATCTCTCAAACCAGCCTTTGCTGGCTTTAAATTCACTACCATTACAATCAGCACTGGTTGCAGGCATTTTCTTTGAAAGATCGGCATGCAAGTTCCTTGCCTTTTCACAAATAATTGACTCGGACACACTATCACCCGCTAACTCTTTATCCTTGATCCACACCAGCAACAACTTCTCAATCTCTTCGATTATTTGTGGTCTATTTTTGGCTCGCACAGTAACACCTTTTGCAACATCAGCTTGCTTAATTTCTTCCTTCTTAACCCTTTCAGGGTCCAAGGGGGGTCTCCGAAACTCGTTCTCAGGGTCCAAGAATTTAAAAAAATAAAAAATTATTTTTTCTTATGAAATGATAGAGAATCTTTTTCCGATCATAACGCCACAAAAATTATGAAATTTGATCGAAAACTAACAGAATTATGCTTTCGCGAAGTTAGCGGCAGCCATGACACTTACGCATTGGCGATTTCGCCCACTTTGAGCCCTATTTTCGGCAAATTCCAATGTTTCAGGCAACTAAAATTATAGCTATTTCGCTAGAACTCCATTTCTTCTATCGATTGACTACACGAAACCGCCTATTTACCTATTACAACTACCCAAAATTGTGGTCAGAAAATGGCAATTTGGCCAATTTCACACAAATTTCAAACGATGCCAATTTCAAAATAGGGTCCAGAATAAACAAGGCAGACATTCCTGGCACTAAAATAACGTCTTCTCTGTTCATTAGTCACGTTTCCAGGCCCCTGTTCCATTACTTTTGCTTTTCATTTTGAATTTTTATTCTCACAAAAAAATAGAAAATTTACTGTTATGTATACAACTGCATCATTGTATAAATGGTATAAATAATATTAGAGCACTTGTGCATGAATATTAGACTCGCCAGTTGATGTGTATTGGATGCATGGTGTGATTTGTTTACTCTTGAACATCGTCAAAAATCGAACATTTTCGCTACTTTGAGCTCAATTTCAAGGTACTTGTCTTTGTCAAATCAATCAAAATCATCTCTATTTCTGTAAAATATCTTCCAGTCTATCAAATGAGACCAAGAAAAAGAGAATACATCAATAAATACCATACGAAAATAGACTGCAAAGTCGCTGTTTTAAACCAAAAAAACGGTCAGAGTTTTTTTCCTCATTATGCACTGTGTGGTGCAGGAATTTTTATACTGCGCACACTGACCGCACAGACCCATTCTATCACATCTAGGCCTAACAGCCTGTTTCTGCTTGATTTGAGGGCGCTAGAATTTAGGCGTACTAGTACGTCAATAACCCCAGGGCGTAAGCCGTACTAGTACGTCAATAACCCTGAAAGGGTTAAGCAGGATAGAAGCGATAGTTGACCTGTTTTTGCCATATATCCTGGCAAGATCACACAATCGCACACCACTCGTATTTTTGTATTATTTCCTTCTTCATTTCTACGGTGTTTCTCTTTTATCAGCCCAGGGGTACCACTAGGAACTTTCTTGGGACCCATGGTAGCTTATTTCACAGTTGCACTTAATGAACAAACTCCAAAAAATTATAATTAAGTGTGAAATGTCTGGAGAAGCGTGCAGGGTATTGTTCTCTCGAGTGTAAACAACGCGGGACTGGCTCTCCACGCCTGCGCTGTGAGGCACCCAAGCGCCTGGGCCGACAGGTCACGAACGTATTCGTTCGACTCGCGATAATTTGTTCGCATGACGATATCGAATTTTTTGTACTAATGACGATTTGTTCGACTGCCGAGCCGTTCAAATAGCGGGGGTCCACTGTATATGCTTCACTGTAAACACTTGATCTACACATCCCCTACCCACTCTAAAGCCTCTTTGCTCATCTGCAATCCTACTCTCTGTCTTACCTCTAATTCTTTCAATAATAACCCTGCCATACACTTTACATGGTATACTCAGTAAACTTTTTATTTATTTTATTAACACATCGGCCGATTCCCACCAAGGCAGGGTGGCCCAAAAAAGAAAAACTTTCGTCATCATTCACTCCATCAGTCTTGCCAGAGGGGTGCTTTACACTACAGTTATAAAACTGCAACATTAACACCCCTCCTTCAGAGTGCATCTCCAGGACTCAAGTCCAGCCTGCCGGTTTCCCTGAATCCCTTCATAAATGTTACTTTGCTCACACTCCAACAGCACGTCAAGTATTAAAAACCATTTGTCTCCATTCACTCCTATCAAATACGCACACGCATGCTTGCTGGAAATCCAAGCCCCTCGCACACAAAACCTCTTTTACCCCCTCCCTCCAACCTTTCCTAGGCCGACCCCTACCGCGCCTTCCCTCCACTACAGATTTATACACTCTCGAGGTCATTCTGTTTCGTTCCATTTTCAGTAAACTTATTCCCCTATAATTCTTACACAATCTTTTATCCCCCTTCCCTTTATATAAAGGAATTATACATGCTCTCTGCCAATCCCTAGGTACCTTCCTCTCTTTCATACATTTATTAAATAAAAATACCAACCACTCCAGCACTATATCCCCCACTGCTTTTAACATTTCTGTCATGATCCCGTCAATTCCAGCTGCTTTACCCCCTTTCATTCTACGTAATGCCTCACGCACCTCCCCCACACTCGCATCCTGCTCTTCTTCACTCCTAAACGATGTTGTACCTCCCTGGCCAGTACATGAAATTACCGCCTCCCTTTTTTCATCGACATTTAAAAGTTCCTCAAAATATTCCCGCCATCTACCCAATACCTCCAGCTCCCCATCTACTAACTCCCCTACTCTGTTTTTAACTGACAAATCCATTCGTTCTGTAGGCTTTCTTACCTTGTTTATCTCACTCCAAAATTTTTTCTTGTTTTCAGCAAAATTTCTTGACAGAGCCTCTCCCATTCTTTCATCCGCTCTTCTTTTGCACTCTCTCACCACTCTCTCCACCTTTCTTTTACTTTCCATATACTCTGCTCTTCTATTAACACTTCTGTTTTTGCATGGGGATCAACAACGTTAAATCACTTTAGACCACTCATAACACAACAAAAGGTTGCAGTCAGAATGATAACAAATTCCCACTCTAGACAGCATACTCCACCAATATTCAAAAGTCTCAAACTACTCACCGTAAAGAACATTCATACTTACTCTTGTGCCTACTACATATATAAAACTTTACAATCTAATATAAACCCTCTGCTCAAAACTCTCCTCACCAACTTTAATAGGACCCATGACCACAATACACGACACAGATCACTTTTTGATATACCCCGTGTTCATATCAACCTATGTAAAAATTCTATGCACATAAAGGGCCCCAGAATCTGGAATTCATTACCAGTAAATATTAAGATAATCTTGTCTGAAAATCAATTTAAGACTCAACTCAAAAACCACCTACTCACCCAAAACTAAATGATCATACTATAAACTACTTTGATAAATGCTCATTGTTACTTTCCTATACGATAATCTCAATTTTTAATAATATGTTACTATTATGTTACCCCCTACTCATATTATAAGTTAATGTCAAAAATGCTCAATGTTATTTTCCTTAAGATAATCTCAATTCCATATTATCATTCAAGAATCTTAACACCTGTAGCAATCTAATATCATTATATAATAATTTAAATAGTAAAATTTCATCATATTGTAATTTTGAAAATAATTTTTAACTAGAATAAACTCAATAAATTTCTCTAATATTAAGTACATAGTTTTTAAGGACTAGAATAAGCTGCCCCTAATGCCATGGCATGTCAGTGGCTCTCCTTGCACTCAATTTACATTGTAACTTCCGATACCCATGTAATCTGCAATGAAATAAAATTTGTTTGTTTGTTTGTTTAAAAACCTCTCATAAGCTACCTTTTTCTCTTTTATCACACCCTTTACTTCTTCATTCCACCACTCACTCCTCTTTCCTCCTGCACCCACCCTCCTATAGCCACAAACTTCTGCCCACATTCTAATACAGTGTACTGCATTTTTTAAACTATCCCAACTCTCTTCAAACCCCCCCCCCCCCACTACTCATACTTGCACTAGCCCACCTTTCTGCCAATAGTTCCTTATATCTCACCCTAACTTCCTCCTCCCTTAGTTTATACACTTTTACATATCTCTTACTTGCTGTTGCCATTTTCTTTTTGTCCCATCTACCTTTTACTCTAGAGACTTAGATTGCTTATTATTCACTTCAGGGCCGACTACTGCAATTGCCAGTGTCAGGTGATCGCACTTGCCGCTCCCACCTGTGATATTGTTGTTTATATCCGCACAAGGACAATAGTCCCCCAGTTATGTTTCCTAATACAGCCTCTCGTCGCTTAGCTACGTACTCGTTTTCCGACGACTCAAACTTACGATGGGCTCTGACCAGTATGCATACCTAAATAATGTATATTAGAGCTGATTTCCTCTATTCTGTTTATTGCAATATACAGTGTTATTAACCCTTTCAGGGTCCAAACCGTAGTTCTACGTCATGAGCTCAGCTCACTCAGATAAGCTGTGAGCGGTAAATTTGGGCCTAGATATGAGTGAATACTTTTTTATTTTATTATTAACACATCGGCCGATTCCCACCAAGGCAGGGTGGCCCGAAAAAGAAAAACTTTCATCATCATTCACTCCATCACTGTCTTGCCAGAAGGGTGCTTTACACTACAGTTATAAAACTGCAACATTTACACCCCTCCTTTAGAGTGCCGGCACTGTACTTCCCATCTCCAGAACTCGAGTCCGGCCTGCCGGTTTCCCTGAATCCCTTCATAAATGTTACTTTGCTCACACTCCAACAGCACGTCAAGTATTAAAAACCATATGCCTCCATTCACTCCTATCAAATACGCTCACACATGCTTGCTGGAAATCCAAGCCCTCGCACACAAAACTTCCTTTACCCCTCCCTCCAACCTTTCCTAGGCCGACCCCTACCCCGCCTTCCCTCCACTACAGATTTATACACTCTCGAAGTCACTCTGTCTCGTTCCATTCTCTCTACATGTCCAAACCACCTCAACAACCCCTCCTCAGCTCTCTGGACAATCGTTTTGGTAATCCCGCACCTCCTCCTAATTTCCAAACTCCGAATTCTCTGCATTATATTCACACCACACATTGACCTCAGACATGACATCTCCACTGCCTCCAGCCTTCTCCTCGTTGCAACATTCATCACCCATGCTTCACACCCATATAAGAGCGTTGGTATAACTATACTCTCATACATTCCTCTCTTTACTTCCATGGACAAGGTTCTTTGTCTCCACAGACTCCGAAGTGCTCCACTCACCCTTTTCCCTCATCAATTCTATGATTCACCTCATCCTTCATAGACCCATCCGCCGACATGTCCACTCCCAAATATCTGAATACATTCACCTCCTCCATACTCTCTCCCTCCAATCTGATATCCAATCTTTCGTCACCTATTCTTTTTGTTATCCTCATCACCTTACTCTTTCCTATATTCACTTTCAATTTTCTTCTTTTACACACCCTACCAAATTCATCCACCAACCTCTGCAGCTTCTCTTCAGAATCTCCCAAAAGCACAGTGTCATCAGCAAAAAGCAACTGTGACAACTCCCACTTTGTATTTGCTTCTTTATCTTTTAACCCAACACCTCTTGCCAAGACCCTCGCATTCACTTCTCTTACAACCCCATCTATAAATATATTGAACAACCACGGTGACATCACACATCCTTGTCTAAGGCCCACTTTTACTGGGAAATAGTCCCTTCCCTCCTACACACTCTAACCTGAGCCTCACTATCCTCATAAAAACTCTTCACTGCTTTCAGTAACCTTCCTCCTATTCCATACACCTGCAACATCTGCCACATTGCCCCCTATCTACCCTATCATACGCCTTTTCCAAATCCATAAATGCCACAAAAACATCTTTACCCTTATCCAAATACTGTTCACCTATATGTTTCACTGTAAACACTTGGTCTACACACCCCTACCTTTCCTAAAGCCCCCTTGTTCATCTGCTATCCTGCTTTCTGTTTTACTCTTAATTCTTTCAATAATAACTCTACCATACACTTTACCAGGTACACTCAACAGACTTATTCCCTATAATTTTTGCACTCTCTTTTGTCCCCTTTGCCTTTATACAAAGGAACAATACACGCTCTCTGCCAATCCCTAGGTACCTTACCCTCTTCCATACATTTATTAAATAATAGCACCAACCACTCCAAAATTATATCCCCACCTGCTTTTAACATTTCTATCTTTATCCCATCAATCCCAGCTGCCTTACCCCTTTCATTCTACCCACTGCCTCACGAACTTCCCTACACCCACAACTGGCTCTTCCACACTCCTACAAGATGTTATTCCTCCTTGCCCTACACACGAAATCACAGCTTCCTGTCTTCATCAACATTTAACAAATCCTCAAAATATTCTCTCCATCTTCCCGATACCTCTAACTCTCCATTTAATAACTCTCCTCTCCTATTTTTAACTGTCAAATCCATTTGTTCTCTAGGCTTCCTCAACTTATTAATCTCATTCCAAAACTTTTCTTATTTTCAACAAAATTTGCTGATAACATCTCACCCACTCTCTCATCTGCTCTCTTTTACATTGCTTCACCACTCTTTTAACCTCTCTTTTTCTCTCCATATACTCTTCCCTCCTTGCATCACTTCTACTTTGTAAAAACCTCTCGTATGCATCTGTGGTAAATGTGCACCACATAAAACAAATCCTGCAGCACACAATGCATAATGAGAGAAAAAAAACTGAGACAGTAATTTTTGATTAACCCTTTACCGGGCACTCCCTGGAAAATGATAATTTCGAAATGTGTTTCATATGAGTGGATAGAGTAACTCAATGTAAGGATAATGAGCCCATATAATTGAAATTCTAAAAAAAAACTTTTCACGCAATTGCCAATATTCAAGGACCGTCTACAGATGGTCCTGACCGTTAAAGGGTGTCAAATTCTGAATGTTGCAAATTTGCAATTGTTAATAAAACACCAAATAAGTATTTTTCTATTTTATTATACTAATATACAATATCAAAAACACAAATGGAACTTGTTTCCAAACATTTTGTAGGTATAAAAATATAAAAGTGAACCAAAGAGCAACATGGACACATTGCAAAGGGATAAAACTTTCAAGTCCCATATTCCTGAATTTCCTGAGAAAAACAATCATTCTTGATCACTAATTGCTACAATGAAAGGCTATGAAGCAATTTCTTTCCTTCTTGATGCATAGATTTACCTTGCATACGGCACACAAAAATGAGGATGTGACATGATTTTTGTTTTGCTGCAATAATTGCATGTAAATATTCTTCCTTGCACTGGCCAGTGACCTAGCATTTTATCAAACCTATCATTTTGGTCAAACCTCACACTGTCATCAGGCCTTTCTGCACATTGGTACTGCACTGGAGATGGCAACAGGTCATCTGGTTCTGGATCTGAGTCACTTTCCACCAAAATGCAGAGATATTTGAACTTCTGTTGGAAGGGTTCACAATAGAACAATTTCTCATTGATCTGGAATGACAATAAGAATGTTCTGTACACACCCAGACCACTACAGAATTCATATATGCACTAGAAAGTTTTATATAAATATTTATTTACTGAAATTTGAAATGTGGCCCTGGGTCGGGACCGTCTGTACACGGTCCTCTTTTGTTGCACTTTTTCAATTGCATGGTACACTCATATTATGCATATCTAACTCCTGATATATATCTCAAAATATGCCTAAACTATTCATTTACACACTGGACACAACAATAAGTACTTACCGACATTGTAGGGGTATAATCACAGTGTATATGAGTGGAAGAAGAGCAAAATCTGGCTCTGGGTGACGCCAGCGAAGTGTTTACATTTTGGTCTCTCAACCAATGGGAGCGAGCAGATGCCGGTCTCACTTAGCTGGAGCGACTCACAGAAGGCTTGTGATTGGTCAGAAACAGAGAACGGGAACCTAGATGCGCTGGGGAGTAGGATGACACGTGCAAAAAAACACGTGTTTAGGACCGTCTCTACACGGTCCTGCCCGGTAAAAGGTTAAAATAGCGAAATTGCAGGGTTTTTTTGTATACTTTTTTTAGTTGTATTTGCCATTTCTTGGTCTCATTTGATAGAATGGAAGATATATTACAGAAATAGAGATGATTTTGATTGGTTTTAGTAGAGGAAATGGCTTGAAACTGAGCTCAAAGTAGCAGAAATGTTAAATTTTAGCCAATGTTCAAGAGTAAACAAATGACTTCACACGTCTAATACGCGCCAGCTGGTGGGTCTAATATATGTTCACAAATGTGGTGATATTATTTGTACAATTATTACAATATTGCATAACAGTAAACCTCCAATTTTTTGGTTTGAATAAAAATTCATTATGTGAATAAAAAATAAAAATGGAATTCATTTGTAAGGACTGAAAACGTAACTAATGAACAGAGGAAATGTTAGTTTAGTGCCAGGAATGCCTGTATTGTTTATTCTGCACCCTATTTTGAAATTGGAATATTTTGAACTTTGAGTTAAATTGGCTAAATTACCAATTTCCGATCACCTTTATTTTGTAGTTGAAACAGTTGACTTGGCGATTTCTTGTGCTCAATCGATAGAATAGAAGTAATACTAGTGAAATAGCTAACAATTTTGTAGACTGGAATAATGTAATTGGCCTAAAATGGGAGTCAAAGTCAGCAAAATCACCGATGCGTAAATATCGCTGATGCATCAGAATTCACGAGAGCATAATTTCGTCAATTTTCCATCAAATTTCATACTTTTTGTTTTATTACCTTCAGAAAAACATTCTCTACCATTTCATAAGAAAAAATAATACTTTTTTTTTTTTTTTTTTTTTTTTAATTCTTGGACACTGGTGCACCCTCTGAAATTTGGCCCCTGGACCCTGAGAGGGTTAATGTTGCAGTTTTATAACTGTAGTACAAGTGCGCCTCTGGCAGGACAGTGATGGATTAATGATGGTGCAAGTTTTTCTTTTTTGGACCACCCTGCCTTGGTGGGAAATGGCCATTGTCTTAATAAAAAAATAGCAGTACATTACTGTATAAACATTTAAAAATATACCAGAAATGTTATAAATGGTGCAAAGATAACATTAGAGCAATATCAAAGATGGTTGACACAGACCCACTACCATTATAGTATGCTCCTTGCTTAGCGACGAACTTGTTTACTGACGTGGTCTTAGGAATGCAGCTCATTAGTGAGGAGAGGCTGTAGAAGTACTGACATGATGTAAAAATTTGTCTTATTGACGTTGTGTCCCTCTTGCAGGCATTTTCATACAGAGTCATGGAACGAAAGTTTGGCGACGCCGATGCTGAGGAGGCTGAGTCGACCACAAAGAAAGAAGTTCAACCAAAGAAGGTGTCCAAGTTTAAAGCATCAAGATCGAAGAAATAAGTTTTACCCTTTCCCTAACAATAGGTGTTTAATTTTATGATCAAATTAAGATAGGGATATACATATATATAGAGACACTGTTCATGTTTGTCTCTACCATTTTCACTCATTTTGAAGCTTCAAATTCATATAGATTAGCATAAATTTACCAGCAGGGTATTAATATTATAGGCCATATAATGCACGGAGTGCAGGTCTAGCTATTATAGTAAAGTATTGACTAACTCGTTGCAGCCTATTTCTGCAACTAACATTACCAGTAAGCTCTTATAATGCTATTCTATATAGTGTAGTTTTTTGCCCAATACAGTTGAAAAGTACATCAAAAATTAAGCAGTACAGGTGGGTCCTGCTTATACAGCAGATTAGGTTCCGGGCTACTGTACAGGAGGTCCTTGCTTATACAGCAGGTTAGGTTCCAGGCTACTGCTGTACATGAGGGCCCTACTTATACAGCAGGTTAGGTTCCAGGCTACTGCTGTACAAGAGGGCCCCACTTATACAACAGGTTAGGTTCTGGGCTACTGCTGTACAGGAGGGCCCCACTTACACAGCAGGTTAGGTTCCGGGCTACTGTAAAGTGAAACAACTTTTTTTTTTTTTTTAACTTTCAAATGCATGTAAAAGCCTGATAACATGTTTACACTATCATATATTAGGTGAGCAATAGAGCTAGGCCTAAAAAATGCATGTACAGTACACATTACTTAAAATATTTTCTTTGTTAGGTTATAGTGACTGGTGAATATATTTATTGTAGGAAGTGTGAATAAATGAAAAATGGGTATAATTGGAAACCATAAGGTGAAGTGCTGTAAAGCAGAGTCCTACTGTACATGCTATGGAGGGTTTTTCATGGATATCTAATTTTGAATTAAATTTTTTAGTCATTTACAAAAAATCATTCCATATAGAGGAGCTTTGTAAGAGCTCTCTTCATATTCAAATTGTTCTAATATTAACTTGTAAATTATTACATTCCCCATCTTGCAACTGTAAGGTGACTACATCCCAGGTGAGGCGTTAATGTTGTCGAGCACCTTGACGGAATGGTGTAACCACCTACCCCTAGACCCGGCACAGTCGTTAGTACCCTACCATGCCATCCTTGCTTGCTCCTAGGGTGACATTGTCTTCTCATAAGCTGTGAAGGCATACTTGTATCCCTGTTGTGTAAAAACAATTGAACCACTTAATCAGACCACGGAATGGGTGGGGTTTTAACTGGCCTGGAGTTTTACCACTTCCTCACCGTGGGTTCGAATCCCACCCATTACGTGGTTTGTGTACAATCGTGTTATTACAACCACTTAATCGTTTTGCCATTTTATCATCCTGTCAATACACATCATACATATTACTGTGGTGTTTTTCTCGCCCTTCCTATGGTTGTGTAGACAAGTTGTGGGACATCCTCATCCCCTATATTGGTCATTTTAAATCCTTCTGTAGTCTTAATAGGTAAATGAATTTACACGTGCAATAATATCACTTAGAAACCAGTGATATTTTAATATGCAGTTTAACCACTATGAACTGGAGGCACCCATCCCTTCCTTGGGGCAAACCTGATTGACTCCAGAAATTTTATGACCCAATGACTATCATTTTCTGTGAATATGGTGTAAAAATAACCACTTTGAAATTGAATTAAGAGATTCTTGACAATGTTCTCAATGAACATGAGTGTGTGTGTTAAAGTGATTGACAGCTTAAAAGTTCTTGGAATTGTTTTTGTAATCTGGCCATCTCTCCCCAAGGCAGGTGCTTGGAATTATAGCAGTTAAATTGCTTATTAATTTACACATGTAAAACAATTGTAGAATCTGCACTGTATATTTTTTCCACATGTACAGCTGTTCGTTGCTCCCAGTGTTGGTGTGAACCTCAGGTCCCCAAATACTTCATTGCTGTGGTAAAGCAGAAAGGTAGATGAATGGTTCGGAGAACTGACTGGATCAACAATTAGACATTTGTGCAATACTTTTTGACACACACCCAAGTGTTGCACAGGTGCCTAATTAAAAGCAAGAAGGTGTAGGCAGAGTTGTCATGTTGATCACCGGGTCAGGCATGCAATCAGGGCGAGATGCATGTTTGTGTAGCTCTTGTGTACAACAAAAGCAGTGTGAAGAAAAAAAAAAAGATTAAGGTGAGTGTGATGGTCCTTTTTTTAATACAAGTACAGGAGGGCCCCACATATACACTACCTTTTTTGTTCCATGTTTTCATTGGCTTCAAATTGAGCCATTGTTCATTGTGTTCCAGCTGCTGGTGATAAGTCACCAGTGGGCAGAACAATGGCTCAGTTGAAAGCCAATGAAAATGTAGAACACTGAAAATAAGTGCTGCATATATGGGGCCCTCCTGTACTGCATCTCAACTACATTGATAATAAAATAAACTTTAGAAATATTTTTGGACGTTTAATTGAAATTCAGTCTAGTTGATCTGTTAACTAAACCAAGTGCTAAACCCACAAGGGTCATACAGTGCTGAGCTGAAGCTTTACTTAACTTTCAGTTACTTGCATTCTTGATATATCTGAAACACATTAATAGATGTATTTATATTTATGAAACAAAAATCACTTGAGGGAGGTTCCTTAATGGAAGGACCTGGACTTGACTGTTCCTTTTTTTGTATCAAGACGGATTGTGGCCCCCATTGCCCAGGTGCTATATGACCCTCTAAATTGTAATGACAATTGTGAACAATCCACGGTACGGGTGGGGCTTGAACTGAGGCTTACGCACTGGCCTGGAGTTTTACAACTCGCTTGCTATGTGGTCGAGCACCACCCGTACCGTGGTTTGCTATACGACAAGTGTGGGTTTAGCTCCTGGTCAAAATAAATTTTCATCCAACGAATTTGAGTAACCTCTTTCTGTATGACCTAACTGATCCAGTTCTCCCCACGATTATAACAAAATTAAACCATTAGAAAGAGATGACCGCACCCTGCTATTAAAATTTCCAATAGAAATACAGTGGACCCTCGGTTTTCGTTGAAAATTCTTTCCAGACTGCTGTTAGAGTGCCATTACCGAACGAATTTGTTCCCATAAGGACAAATGTAAATTAGATTAGTCGTTTCAGACCACCAAAAATACCCTTACAAAAGCACTTCCAAAAATACACTTACGTAATTGTTCGAGTTTGGAGGTGAACGAAAACCGAGGGTCGACTGTCTAGCTGAAGAAATAATGTTTTGGTCAGTGTGCAACCCAAGGAAGATATCCCATAAGCCTTCGCTATGTTGGTGATCTGAGAAAAGGTTCCCTGTACATTAAACTCGGTAGTAGGTTGGTAGTCAGCAACCACCCAGGGGGGTACTACCGTCCTGCCAAGTGAGTGTAAAACGAAAGCCTGTATTTGTTTTACATGATGGTAGGATTGCTGGTGTCTTTTTTCTGTCTCATAAACATGCAAGATTTCAGGTATGT
The DNA here is from genome assembly GCA_009830355.1 of Cherax destructor. Lineage (NCBI taxonomy): Eukaryota > Metazoa > Arthropoda > Malacostraca > Decapoda > Parastacidae > Cherax > Cherax destructor. The sequence continues at coordinate 28,624 of WNWK01013202.1, forward strand.
CTTGCTACTTCTACTTACACTTAGGTTACGCTACACATACATGTACACGTTTATGTATACACTCATCTGAGTTTTCTTTGATTTAATCTTAATAGTTCTTGTTCTTATTGCTTTTCCTTTCATATCCATGGGGAAGTGGAATAAGAATCTTTTCTCCGTAAGCCATGCGTGTTGTAAAAGTCAACTAAAATGCCGGGAACAATTGGCTAGTAACCCCTTTTCCTGTATAGATTTACTAAAAAGAAAAAAGAAAACCGTCAAAGTGGGATGTTTGAATGTGCGTGGATGTTGTGCGAATGATAAGAAAGAGATGATTGTAGATGTTATGAATGAAAAGTAGCTGGATGTCCTGGCTTTAAGTGAGACAAAGATGAAGGGGGTAGGAGAGTTTCAGTGGGGAGAAATAAATGGGATTAGGTCAGGAGTTTCAAATAGAGTTAGAGCTAAAGGAGGAGTGGCAATAATGTTGAATAATCAGTTATGGCAGGTAAAGAGGGAGTATAAATGTTTAAATTCAAGGATTATGTGGAGTAAAATAAAGGTTGGATGTGAAAAGTGGGTTATAGTAAGTGTTTATGCACCTGGAGAAGAGAGAAGTGTAGAGGAGAGAGAGAGATTTTGGGAAATGTTGAGTGAGTGTGTGGGGAGTTTTGAACCAAGTGAGAGAGTAATTGTGGTTGGGGATCTTAATGCTAAAGTGGGTAAAAATGTTGTAGAGGGGGTAGTAGGTAAATTTGGGGTGCCAGGGGTAAATGTAAAAGGGGAACCATTAATTGAGCTATGTGTAGAAAGAGGTTTGGTAATAAGTAATACAGTGGTACCTCGAGTTACGATATTTTTTCGTTCGAGAATGCTGTTCAAGTGCCATTACCAAACGAATTTATCCCCATAAGGAATAATGTAAAATAGACTAGTCCTTTTACACCCCCAAAAATATACTTACAAAAGCATTTAAAAAAATAAACTTACATAAAAGGGCGATTTTGGGGACCATCGTAACTCGAGGTACCACTATACATATTTTATGAAAAGAGGATAAATAAATATACAAGGTATGATATAGCACGTAAGGAAAGTAGTTTGTTAGATTATGTATTGTTGGATAAAAGGTTGATTGGTAGGCTTCAGGATGTACATGTTTATAGAGGGGCAACGGATATATTGGATCATTATTTAGTTGTAGCTACAGTTAGAGTAAAAGGTAGATGGGACAAAAAGAAAATGGCAACAGCAAGTAAGAGAGAAGTAAAAGTGTATAAACTAAGGGAGGAGGAAGTTAGGGTGAGATATAAGCAACTATTGGCAGAAAGGTGGGCTAGTGCAAGTATGAGTAGTGGGGGGGTTGAAGAGAGTTGGGATAGTTTTAAAAATGCAGTATTAGAATGTGGGGCAGAAGTTTGTGGCTATAGGAGGGTGGGTGCAGGAGGAAAGAGTGAGTGAGTGGTTGAATGAAGAAGTAAAGGGTGTGATAAAAGAGAAAAAGGTAGCTTATGAGAGGTTTTTACAAAACAGAAGTGTTAATAGAAGATCAGAGTATATGGAGAGTATAAGAAAGGTGAAGAGAGTAGTGAGTGTGTGCAAAAGAAGAGCAGATGAAAGAATGGGAGAGGCTCTTGTCAAGAAATTTTGCTGAAAGCAAGAAAATTTTTTGGAGTGAGATAAACAAGGTAAGAAAGCCTAGGGAACGAATGGATTTGTCAGTTAAAAACAGAGTAGGGGAGTTAGTAGATGGGGAGCTGGAGGTATTGGGTAGATGGCGGGAATATTTTGAGGATCTTTTAAATGTCGATGAAAAAAGGGAGGTACAACATAGTTTAGGAGTGAAGAAGAGCTGGATGTGAGTTGGGGAGGTGCGTGAGGCATTACGTAGAATGAAAGGGGGTAAAGCAGCTGGAACTGAAGGGATCATGACAGAAATGTTAAAAGCAGGGGAAAGGGATATAGTGTTGGAGTGGTTGGTATTTGTGTTTAATAAATGTATGAAAGAGGGGAAGGTACCTAGGGATTGGCAGCGAGCATGTATAGTTCCTTTATATAAAGGGAAGGGGGATAAAAGAGTGTGTAAGAATTATAGGGGAAGAAGTTTACTGAGTATACCAGGTAAAGTGTATGGCAGGGTTATTATTGAAAGAATTAGAGGTAAGACAGAGAGTAGGATTGCAGATGAGCAAGGAGGCTTTAGAGTGGGTAGGGGATGTGTAGATCAAGTGTTTACAGTGAAGCATATATGTGAACAGTATTTAGATAAAGGTAGAGAAGTTTTCATTGCATTTATGGATTTAGAAAAGGCATATGATAGTGGATAGGGGAGCAATGTGGCAAATGTTGCAAGTATATGGAATAGGTAGTAAGTTACTGAAGGCTGTAAAGAGTTTTTATGAGGATAGTGGGGCTCAGGTTAGGGTGTGTAGGAGAGAGGGAGATTACTTCCTGGTAAAAGTAGGTCTTAGACAGGGATGTGTAATGTCACCATGGTTGTTTAATATATTTATAGATGGGGTTGTAAAAGAAGTAAATGCTAGGGTGTTGGGGAGAGGGATGGGATTAAATTATGGGGAATTAAATGCAAAATGGGAGTTGACAGTTACTTTTTGCTGATGTTACTGTGCTTATGGGAGATTCTAAAGAAAAGTTGCAAAGGTTAGTGGACGAGTTTGGGAGGGTGTGTAAAGGTAGAAAGTTGAAAGTCAACATAGATAAGAGTAAGGTGATGAGGGTATCAAACGATTTAAATAAAGAAAAATTGGATATCACATTGGAGAGAGGGATTATGGAAGAAGTAAATGTTTTCAGATATTTGGGAGTTGACGTGTCAGCATATGGGTTTATGAAGGATGAGGTTAACCATAGAATTGATGAAGGAAAAAAGGTGAGTGGAGCGTTGAGGTATCTGTGGAGACAAAAAACGTTATCCATGGAGGCAAAGAAGGGAATGCACTAAAGTATAGTGGTACCAACACTTATATGGGTGTGAAGCATGGGTTGCAATATGCTGCAGCAAGGAGGAGGCTGTAGGCAGTGGAGATGTCCTGTCTAAGGGCAATGTGTTGTGTAAATATTATGCAGAAAATTCGGAATGTGGAAATTAGGAGAAGGTGTGGAGTTACTAAAAGTATTTGTCAGAGGGCTGAAGAGGGGTTGTTGAGGTGGTTTGGTCATTTAGAGAGAATGAATCAAAGTAGAATGACTGGGAGAGCGTATAAATCTGTACGGGAAGGAAGGCGGGGTCATCCTAGAAAAGGTTGGAGGCAGGGGGTAAACGAGGTTTTGTGGGCAAGGGGCTTGGACTTCCAGCAAGCATGTGTGAGCGTGTTAGATAGGAGTGAATTTAGACGAATTGTTTTTGGGACCTGACGAGCTGTTGGAGTGTGAGCAGGGTAACATTTTGTGAAGGGATTCAGGGAAACCAGTTAATTGATTACGTTGGACTTGAGTCCTGGAAATGGGAAGTACAATGCCTGCACTTTAAAAGAGGGGTCTGGGATAGTGACAGCTGGGAGGGACTATTCTCAGCTGTCGTATCTGAGCTCCTCTGCAAAGACAGTGATTATATATGAGTGTGGTGAAAGTGTTGAATGATGATGAAAGTATTTTCTTTTTGGGGATTTTCTTTCTTTTTGGGGATTTTCTTTCTTTTTGGGGATTTTCTTTCTTTTTGGGGATTTTCTTTCTTTTTGGGGATTTTCTTTCTTTTTGGGGATTTTCTTTCTTTTTGGGGATTTTCTTTCTTTTTGGGGATTTTCTTTCTTTTTGGGTCACCCTGCCTCGGTGGGAGACGGCCGACTTGTTGAAAAAAAAAAAGTTAAGTCGGACACATGCAACGGTTATAATATTAAAACTAATTTATTTCATCATGATACAATACAGTGGACCCTGGATTTCATGCAGCTCCCAACTTTAACAATTATGTAAGTGTATTTTTGGGGGTCTGAAACGGACTAATCTAATTTACATTCGTCCTTATGGGAACAAATTCGTTCGGTAATGGCACTCGAACAGCATTCTGGAAAGAATTATTGACGAAATCCGGCGGTCCACTGTATTTGTACATGGGTGACATTTTAGTTGTACATGCAGGAAAACCATAGTTATTCATAGCATTTCGGGCAAGTATAAGCCTCTTAGGACTACAATGGCAGCAGCGCTGTAAGACCCTTGTAGGTTTAGCGCTTCATTTTTATTATTATAATACAATAGAAATAACTAATTCCTTATATATAAGGACATTAAGGGTATATAAAGAATAGGAGTTATAAAGAGAAACAAGCAGACAATTATTACTTAAGGTTGGATTTTGATTACAGGTAATGAGAATAAAAATGTATAGTTTTTCACATGTTTGTTGGGTATCTCTATTGTTGACTGAAATGTTTTGCCTGCACAGTAGACTTATGTCATATACAGAGGAAGTAAACATGGTAGTGAAGTAAAACTTATGCAATCAGTCTGTCCAACCTTGGAGAAAAAGTTTTTGAGGTGGTCAGTCACTCAGCCTGGAGAAGCATTCAACGTCACAGTCTTGAACAATTTTTCCAGGCTATGGAACTGAACACTTGATATAAGAATAATGTAAATAACTTAATGTAAGAATTGTATAAGCAAAATTCTTGGGAATACACTTTAATAGGAGTTACTAGTAGTTTTTGTGTAGGCTCTAAGGACTTGGAACTGTACCTCCCCCCTATCCTTTGAATCCAAGTCCCTCCTACTCCCCAAGGAGCTATATGACCCATGTGCGTTTAACTCTCCATGATTACAATAATTCGGCCTGGACTAGCAACCTGATGTGGGGAAAAGATGTATACTTCATCCATCACAGTCAAACCCCCTGGAGGTAACTTCCTGGCTGCTGGTAGTCAACAGTGCAAGTCTAGGAGCGCTCCATGATAACACAGAGTTAAAATAATGTATGGCAGGTACTTGGAATGTGCTGTTACTCTGGTTTGCAATATCTGAAACTACTATTACCCATTCTCACTTAGATCGAATTTTAAGATTATGTAAAGAACTGAAGAAGTTAATGTAATTGTCACTAACGTACTATTATTCTTTGTCAAACTTGTTATTGCCATATTGTATTGTACTTTTTTTTTTTTTTTTTTTGGTATTTGACCTATATTATACCGTAATAAAAGATTATATAGTGGGTCAGTAGACAGCAACCACCAAGGAAGGTACTACTGCCCTTGTAGTAGGTCGGTAGACAGCAACCACCAAGGGAGGTACTACTGTCCTTGTAGGTGGTCAGTAGACAGCAACCACCAAGGGTGGTACTACTGTCCTTGTAGGAGGTCAGTAGACAGCAACCACCAAGGGTGGTACTACTGTCCTTGTAGGAGGTCAGTAGACAGCAACCACCAAGGGAAGTACTACTGTCCTTGTAGGAGGTCAGTAGACAGCAACCACCAAGGGAGGTACTACTGTCCTTGTAGGAGGTCAGTAGACAGCAACCACCAAGGGAGGTACTACTGTCCTTGTAGGAGGTCAGTAGACAGCAACCACCAAGGAGAGGACTACTGTCCTTGTAGGAGGTCAGTAGACAGCAACCACCAAGGGAGGTACTACTGTCCTTGTAGGAGGTCAGTAGACAGCAACCACCAAGGGAGGTACTACTGTCCTTGTAGGAGGTCAGTAGACAGCAACCACCAAGGGAGGTACTACCTTCCTGAAATGTTAAAAGCAGGGGAAAGGGATATAGTGTTGGAGTGGTTGGTATTTTTGTTTAATAAATGTATGAAAGAGGGAAAGGTACCTAGGGATTGGTAGAGAGCATGTATAGTTCCTTTATATAAAGGGAAGGGGGACAAGAGAGATTGTAAAAATTATAGGGGAATAAGTTTGAGTATGCCAGGTCAGTGTATGGTAGGGTTATTATTGAAAGAATTAGAGGTAAGACACAGAACAGGATTGCAGATGAACAAGGAGGCTTTGGAATGGGTAGGGGATGTGTAGATCAAGTGTTTACATTGAAGCATATATGTAAACAGTATTTAGATAAAGGTAGGGAAGTTTTCATTGTATTTATGGATTTAGAAAAGACATGATAGTGGTTAGGGGAGCAATGTGGCAGATGTTGCAAGTGTATGGAATAGGTAGTAAGTTACTAAATGCTATAAAGAGTTTTTATGAGGATAGTGAGGCTCAGGTTAGGGTGTGTAGGAGAGAGGGAGATTACTTCCCAGTAAAAGTAGCTCTTAGACAGGGATGTGTAATGTCACCATGGTTATTTAATATATTTATAGATGGGGTTGTAAAAGAAGTAAATGCTAGGGTGTTGGGGAGAGGGGTGGGATTAAATTATGGGGAATCAAGTACAAAATGGGAGTTGTCAGTTACTTTTTGCTGATGATACTGTGCTTATGGGATATTCTAAAGAAAAGTTGCGAAGGTTAGTGGACGAGTTTGGGAGGGTGTGTAAACATAGAAAGTTGAAAGTGAACATTGATAAGAGTAAGGTGATGAGGATATCAAACGATTTAGATAAAGAAAAATTGGATATCGAACTGGAGGAATGTAGTCTGGAAGAAGTGAATGTGTTCAGATATTTGAGAGTGGATGTGTCGACAGATGAGTCAATAAAAGGACGAGGTAAACCATAAACTTGAAGGGTAAATGGTGGGTGGTGCAGTGTGTCAGACTCTTCAACGTACGTATCAGCATTATACATCATTCACATCAAAATTTGAAGCCCACTTCATGATGTCAGTGACAGGCTCTTGATACCATGAATTTCACCTCGACTCAGATAGAATCTAATATCTCCCCACTTCCACAGGCAATGTATGACCCCTACAGCTCTAGAACTTCAAGATAATAATAATAATAATAATTTTAATTCTTAGAACAATATCATTATTTTTACCAAGTATGAGATGGAACTATTGATAAGATTAAAGGTATTGGCGGTTACAGCAGTGATAATGTTTACAGTGTCTGTAGTGCTGTGTGTGTGGTGAGTATTGTGAATAGTGAAGGTGGTGAGGCAGTGTCTGTATAGTGAAGGTGAGGCAGTGTCTGTATAGTGAAGGTGGTGAGGCAGTGTCTGTATAGTGAGGTGCACAATAAACTAGCCACTACCATCCACAGGATGGATATGAGGTGCACAATAAACTAGCCACTACCATCCACAGGATGGATATGAGGTGCACAATAAACTAGCCACTACCATCCACAGGATGGATATGAGGTGCACAATAAACTAGCCACTACCATCCACAGGATGGATATGAGGTACACAATAAACTAGCCACTACCATCCACAGGATGGATATGAGGTACACAATAAACTAGCCACTACCATCCACAGGATGGATATGAGTTACACAATAAACTAGCCACTACCATCCACAGGATGGATGTGAGGTACACAATAAACTAGCCACTACCATCCAAGGATGGATATGAGGTGCACAATAAACTAGCCACTACCATCCAAGGATGGATATGAGGTACACAATAAACTAGCCACTACCATCCACAGGATGGATATGAGGTACACAATAAACGAGCCACTACCATCCACAGGATGGATATGAGGTACACAATAAACTAGCCACTACCATCCACAGGATGGATATGAGTACACAATAAACTAGCCACTACCATCCACAGGATGGATATGAGGTACACAATAAACTAGCCACTACCATCCACAGGATGGATATGAGTACACAATAAACGAGCCACTACCATCCACAGGATGGATATGAGTACACAATAAACTAGCCACTACCATCCACAGGATGGATATGAGGTACACAATAAACTAGCCACTACCATCCACAGGATGGATATGAGAGTACACAATAACGAGCCACTACCATCCACAGGATGGATATGAGTACACAATAATCTAGCCACTACCATCCACAGGATGGATATGAGTACACAATAAACGAGCCACTACCATCCACAGGATGGATATGAGGTACACAATAAACTAACCACTACCATCCACAGGATGGATATGAGGTACACAATAAACTAGCACTACCATCCACAGGATGGATATGAGTACACAATAAACTAACCACTACCATCCACAGGATGGATGTGAGGTACACAATAAACTAGCCACTACCATCCACAGGATGGATATGAGTGCACAATAAACTAGCCACTAACATCCACAGGATGGATATGAGTTACACAATAAACTAGCCACTACCATCCACAGGATGGATATGAGGTGCACAATAAACTAGCCACTACCATCCACAGGATGGATATGAGGTACACAATAAACTAGTCACTACCATCCACAGGAAGGATATGAGGTACACAATAAACTAGTCACTACCATCCACAGGATGGATATAGAGTACACAATAAACTAGTCACTACCATCCACAGGATGGATATGAGTACACAATAAACTAGCCACTACCATCCACAGGAAGGATATGAGGTACACAATAAACTAGTCACTACCATCCACAGGATGGATATGAGGTACACAATAAACTAGCCACTACCATCCACAGGATGGATATGAGGTACACAATAAACTAGTCACTACCATCCACAGGATGGATATGAGGTACACAATAAACTAGTCACTTCAGCATTAAAATCTAACCTCAACACTGACGAGTTAACGAATTTCGTTAGAGATAACGAAGTATATTTTTAACCTGATAACTAACTCGACCTCGTTGATAACTGTAAGGGATAACCTTGCTTTCCTTGCCTTAGCAGTGATAACTGATATCCCTGACAGCACTAACAGCCTTGACAGTACTAACAACCCTGACAGTCCTCACAGCACTGACAGTCCTCACAGCACTGACAGTCCTCACAGTACTGACAGCCCTCACAGTACTGACAGCCCTCACAGTACTGACAGCCCTCACAGTACTGACAGCCCTCACAGTACTGACAGCCCTCACAGCACTGACAGCCCTCACAGCACTGACAGCCCTCACAGTACTGACAGCCCTCACAGTACTGACAGCCCTCACAGTACTGACAGCCCTGACATTACCAATTATATTACCAATTTAACACCAATTATACTATTACCAATTCAATCATTCTCATCCCAATTATATAATTCCCAATTTTACCCAAATCTTATCATTCCTGTTTTCCCCCAATTTTATCCCCAATTTCATGATCATTTTCCATGCTACTGTTTCTCCGGTGTTCACTGTGTTCTAGATAACAGTGTTCCCTCTACCAGCGTCGTACTGTAGTAACCTAAGTCTCGGAATCCCTCGTATTATACATGAAGGTAGTACTGTACACATGTTCTGTAAGGTACTTTAACAGACTTGCACTGTAGTGAGCTTCTTATATTGTGAGGGTGTTCTGTAGTGCTCTGTAGTATTCTTTAGTGTACTGTAGTGGTGGTCTGTAGTGCTCTGTATTCTGTAGTGTTGTGTAGTGCTTTGTAATGGTGTTCTGTAGTGCTCTGTAGTTGTGGTCTCTAGTGCTCTGTATTCTGTAGTACTTTGTAATGGTGTTCTGTAGTGCTCTGTAGTAGTGTTCTGTAGTGGTGTTCTATAGTGTTCTGTAGTGGTTTATAGTGTTCTGTAGTAGTGTTCTTTAGTGGTGTTCTGTAGTGCTCTGTAGTGGTGTTCTATAGTGTTCTGTAGTGTTCTATAGTGTTCTGTAGTGTTCTACAGTGTTCTGTAGTGTTCTGCAGTGGTCTAGTGTTCTGTAGTGTTCAATAATGTTATGTAGTGGTGTTCTATAGTTTTCTGTAGTGTTCTATAGTGTTCTGTAGTGGTGTTCTATAGTGTTCTGTAGTGGTGTTCTATAGTGTTCTGTAGTAGTGTTCTGTAGTGGTGTTCTATAGTGTTCTGTAGTGGTGTTCTGTAGTGGTTTATAGTGTTCTGTAGTAGTGTTCTGTAGTGGTGTTCTATACTTTTCTATATACCACCATCAGTACTATACTACCACCATCAACACTATACCACAACCAGCACTATACTCCCCATAAGCTCTACTACCCATCAACTATACACCCAGACTATATCTCACCATAAACACTATACTACCACCATCAACATACTACCAGCATCAGCACTATGCTACCATCAACACTATACTACCACCATCAACACTATACTACCATCATCAGCACTATACTATCACCAACATTATACTAACACCATCAACACTATACCACAACCAGCACTATACTACCACCATAAACACTACACTACCACCATCAGCACTATACCACCATAAGCACTATTCTACCACCATCAGCACTATTCTACCACCATCAACACTATACTACCACCATCAACACTATACTACCACCAACACCATATTATCACCATCAGCACTATACCTTCAAAACCAGGGATGCCAAGCCCATGTTGACACTTTACAGATCGCTTGTTCTATCTAGGCGGAATATTGCTGCACACTAACTGCACCTTTCAAGGCAGGTGAAATTGCTGACCTTGAAAAGTGCAGAGAACTACGGCACACATAAGTGCGATAACACCTCAACTACTGGGAACGCTTGAAGTTCCTAAACCTGTACTCTCTAGAACGCAGGCGGGAGAGATACATTATTATATACACATGGAAAATTCTCGAGGGCTTAGTACCTAACTTGCACACAAATCACTCCCTACGAAAGCAAAAGACTCGGCAGGCGATGTAACATCCCCCAATGAAGAGCAGGGTGCCACTAGCACTTGAGGGACAACACAATAAGTGTGAGGGCCCAAGATTGTTCAACTGCCTCCCAGCATACATCAGGGATTACCAACAAGCCCCTGGCTGTCTTCAAGCAGGCACTGGACAGGCACCTCAAGTCGGTACCTGATCAGCCGGGCTGTGGTTCGTACGTTGGACTGCGTGCGGCCAGCAGTAACAGCCTGGTTGATCAGGCTCTGGTCCAACAAGAGGCCTGGTCACGGACCGGGCCGCGGGGGCGTTGACCCCTGGAATTCTCTCCAGGTAGACTCCAGATACCACCATCAACACTATACTACCACCACTATACTACCACCATCACTATACTACCATCACTATACTACCATCACTATACTACCACCATAAACACTATACTATCACCATTAGCACTATACTACCACCATTAGCACTATACTACCACCATAAGCACTGTACTACCACCATCAGCACTATACCACCAGCACTATACCACCATAATCACTTATACTACCACCATCAGCACTATACCACCAGCACTATAATACCACCATCAACACTATACTACCACCATCAACACTATACTACCACCATCAAAACCATACTAGCACCATCAGCTCTATACGACCATCAGCACTATACTACCACCATCAGCACTATACTACCACCATAAACACTATACTACCACTATCAGCACTATACTACCACCATCAGTACTATACTACCACCATCAACACTATACTACCACCATCAACACTATATTACCAACATCAGCACTATACTACCAATATCAGCACTATACTATCACCATCAGCACTATACTACTGCCATCAGCACTACCAACATCAGCACTATACTACCACCATCAACACTATACTACCAACATCAGCACTATACTACCAACATCAGCACTATACACTATACTACTAATATCAGCACTATACTACCACCATCAGCACTATACTACCAACATCAGCACTATACTACCACCATCAGCACTATACTACCACCATCAGCACTATACTACCACCATCAACACTATACTACCACCATCAACGCTATACTATCACCATCAGCACTATACTACCAATATCAGCACTATACTATCACCATCAGCACTATACTATCACCATCAGCACTATACCACCAGCATTATACTACCACCATCAGCACTATACTACCACCATCAGCACTATACTACCAACATCAGCACTATACTACCACCATCAGCACTATACTACCACCATCAACACTATACTACTGCCATCAGCACTATACTACCAACTTCACTATACTACCACCATCAACACTATACTACCACCATCAGCACTATACTACCAATATCAGCACTATACTATCACCATCAGCACTATACTATCACCATCAGCACTATACCACCAGCATTATACTACCACCATCAGCACTATACTACCAACATCAGCACTATACTACCACCATCAGCACTATACTACCACCATCAACACTATACTACCACCATCAGCACTATACTACCAATATCAGCACTATACTACCACCATCAGCACTATACTACCACCATCACTATACTATCACCATCAGCACTATACTACCACCATCAACACTATACTACTATCACAATTACTACCACAACATTATACTACCACCATCAACACTATACTACCACCATCAACGCTATACTATCACCCTCACACTATCTACCAATATCAGCACTATACTATCACCATCAGCACTATACTATCACCATAGCACTATACACCAGCATTATACTACCACCATCAGCACTATACTACCACCATCAGCACTATACTACCAACATCATCACTATACTACCACCCACACTATACTACCATCAGCACTATACTACCCACAACACTATACTACCACCATCAGCACTATACTACCAACCACATACTACCATCAGCACTATACTACCACCAACACTATACTACCACCATCAATATACTACCACCACACTATACTACCACATCACTACTCCCCACCAACCTATACTCCCACATCAGCACTATACTACCACCACCAACACTATACTACACCATCATCACTATACTACCACCCCCCTATCCCCATCAGCACTATACTACCACCACAACACTATACTACCACCCATCCAACACTAACTCTACCACCATCAGCACTATACTACCACCACCAACACTATACTACCACATAGCACATCACCACCAACTATACTACCACACCATCACCACTATACTACCACCACCAACACTATACTACCACCAAATCAACACTATACTACCCACCAATCACCCCACTATACTACCCACCCTACCAACCCCTATACTACCACAATCCCCCAAAACTATACTACCACTCATCACTACTCACCAAACACTATACTACATCAACTATCACCACACTATACTACCACCAACACTATACTACCACCATCACCTATACTACCACCAACACTATACTACCACCATCATCATATACTACCACAATCCCCCAACACTATACTACCACCCATTCATCAGCTATACTACCACCACCAACACTATACTACCACCATCAGCACTATACCATCAACACTACACATCACACTATACTACCACAATCAACAACTACCTACCTACCACCAACATTACCACCATCATCACATCACCACATCAACACTATACTACACACCTATCAGCACTATACTACCATCACATACTACCACCACCACCCATACTACCATCATCACTATACTAATCAGCATATACCACCACAACACTATACTCACATCACACTATTACACCATCACATATACTACCACCATCATCACTATACTACCACAACACTATACTACCACATCATATAACTACCACCATCATCATATACTCCAATAAAATTAACAACTAATTTTGGCACCATCAATGTATTTAAGGTAACTTCCTGGAGATAAAATGTTGAACCAACTAATTTATTTGTAGTAGCGAGTCTTAAAGTTTGCACAGAATGGACGGTCAAGATATGAAATTCCCCATAAGTGAGGTCATGTAGTACGAGGAGATGGTAATTAGAGTAGAGGATGATAATGGTGAGTGTACGAATGATGACAGTCGTGAATTGTGGGGGTACTAGAGTAAGTACTTATGCATGAGGAAACGGTTCGCTGTAGAGGAGGAAGTCGTGCGGTACCAGGATGTAATGAGAGTGGAGAATGATGACGGCGGTGAATTCAGCGGTTACTGCGGTACGCACGGACGCAAGAGAAGAAAGTTCGCTATAGAGGAGGAAGTCGTGCGATACCAGAAGGTAATGAGAGTGGAGAATGCTAACAGTAACTGCACGAATGATGGCGGTGAATTCAGCCATTACTGCGCTACGCACGGACGCAAGCCAGGAGAATTCGCTATAGAGGCGGAAGTCGTGCGATACCAGAAGGTAATGAGAGTGGAGAATGCTAACAGTGACTGCACGGATGATGACGGCGGTGAATTCAGCCATTACTGCGCTACGCACGGACGCAAGCCAGAATTCGCTATAGAGGCGGAAGTCGTGCGATACCAGAAGGTAATGAGAGTGGAGAATGCTAACAGTAACTGCACGGATGATGACGGCGGTGAATTCAGCGGTTACTGTGGTACGCACGGACGCAAGAGAAGAGAGTTCGCTATAGAGGATGAAGTAATGCAATAACAGAAGATAAGAAGAGTGGAGAATAATAACAGTGACTGCACGGATGATGACGGCGGTGAATCAGTGGTTACTGGACGCAGACGCAAGAGTGTTCGCTATAGAGGATGAAGTAATGCAATAACAGAAGATAAGAAGAGTGGAGAATGATAACAGTGACTGCACGGATGATGACGGCGGTGAATTCAGTGGTTACTGTGGTACGCACGGACGCAAGAGAAGAGGGTTCGCTATAGAGGATGAAGTAATGCAATAACAGAAGATAAGAAGAGTGGAGAATGATAACAGTGACTGCACGGATGATGACGGCGGTGAATTCAGCGGTAACTGCGGTACGCACGGACGCAAGAGAGCAATGAGCTTCACAGACGAGGAAGTGTTCCAGTGCTAGAAGAAGAGGAGACTGGACACTAGTAATGGTAAATAATTCCACGGTTACTGTAGTATAAATGACATCAAAATGTCACATATATATGAGGAGGTGGGCAGATGTACACCTAAGCCAATAGTGGAGATTGATGACGAGATAGTGTTACCGCCCGCTTAGGACGCCAAATAAGTCGGCCACTGCAGTAAGTCGGAATGGAAGAAGAGACATCTGTGTTTCTTAGAGTAAATAATCCAGAGGAAGAAGCAGAGAATGAAAATGGAAAAACGTAACATTGGAAGAACGTTGACAGTAAACCAAATTTCTTTCCACTTAATTTGCGATTTATTGATGAAAGGGTAATCAGTGATGAACACACAATATTAGACTTACCAAAGAACTTAAAAGAGTAAAAGTACAAAGTGCTGCTGAAAAAGTATGCCGAGGAGAAAGGTATACAGAATCTTAGTAGGCAGCCAATAAACATCCTACTTAATTGTGCTGATATTACCGAACTTACATGTAATAGGTACGATTAGTCCTGGAGAACTTGTGTCCCGGGTTACCAAGTAGTCATTAAGAAATACAAAGGCCCGACCCCATTTCGGAACTTGTATAATGAAGTTCGGGCACTGTATAGAGTACAAGGAATCGGTGGTTTTGAGAGAATCTTTGCCATCAGCACTAAAGTCTGTATTCTCATCACAAGATTCGAAGGCAAAAATCTTGACCTCTTCTACAGATAGGGAAAACTTACACTTAAGAGGTTCCTGGTTATCATGAATACCTTAGCGGTTATCTTCCAGAGAATGTTTACCCGTAAGCTTGCTCACAACAATGTCAAGAGCAACAACATCTGTGTGAAAAAAACTTTGAAGGGGTGGAAATGCGTAATAATCGACTTCAGAAAGGCTTCGAACCTTTTCTCGACTCCTTTGTACAGTAAACCTAAAACCGCGGAGGAACAAAAACAAACTCCTTGGGTAGCACCAGAAGTTATGAATGCTTTGCCAAGCACCAGCACCTCTGATATTTACAGCTTAGCATACATGTTTAATTAGTTTTCAGACTAGTTTTCTATATTCCTCCCGGACGAGATTATACAGTGGATCAAAGAAGGTTTAAATGATGAGCCGGAGAAACGCCCAACTCTCACTAGTTTATAAGATATTATTAAAAATTTTCAAGACTTCCTTGAAAGAATCGCCGCTGAAAAAGCAGCTATCGCCGCTGAAGAAGCAGCTATCGCCGCTCAAGAAGCAGCTATCGCCGTTCAAAAGGCCACTCAAAAATCCGCTCAAGGCGCCGCTCAAGATGCCGCTGAAGGCGGCCCTCAAGAAGTCGCTACTTGAGAACCATAAAATTGAAGAAAGCCCTTGTTATGCTGAGCATTTCCCACAAATTAGGTCAGTTTTGTCCCAGGATGCGACCCACACCAGTCCACTAACACCCAGGTACCCATTTTACTGATGGGTAAACATAGACAACCGGTGTAAGGAAACACATCCAATGTTTCCACCCTCGCTGGGAATTGAACCCAAACCCTCACCGTACATGCAAGAGCTTTTGTCACCAGGCCACGGGGCACCATAAACGCTGAGCACCAGTAGAGTGATGATGCCAAGGACATACAATAAACTGAAGGTGCAGCAGTAACAGGTGCCAGCAGTAACAGCCTGGTTGATCAAGCCTTGATCCACTATGAGGCCTGGTCACAGACCGGGCTGCGGGGACGTTGACCCCCAGAACTCTCTCCACTTAAACTCCAGGTATACTGTACTTAAAATTTACTTAGTTAATTCATCATTATTATATGTGGAAAATTATTATTATGTGAGCAAATCATTACAGGGCATTACCTGAATTATTACCTGCAAGTAATTTGGGTGAGGTAAGTGGGACTTAGTCACAGTGGGTCGCTGAACTGCTACTCCTTCAACTCCCCACTTCTTCACCACAAAAAATTAAAACCAGCTACTCTGGTAAAATTAAAATTTAGTGGACTTCATGACAATTTTAGGACCTGATCTCCAGAAATAATTACTGGGAACACTAATACACACAGATTCAGAGTAAAATTTCTAATTAACAGTAGTATCTGTAATTATTAAAACACCATACCTGCAATTATTAAAAAGATAAATTTTTATATTAACACTCGCCATATATGTTGCAGGTGGAACACATCCTAATGCCTACCTAACAAATAGAATCTAACTGGCCAGTTAGTATCTAACTGTTCAGTAACATGGCGTACTTTCCTGGGCGAGGTGCGATGATGCCGCCACATTTATTTTCCATTCTCACCAGTCTTTTATGGTGGTTTCGTAAATTTCTGTCTCTATTCTTCAACGGGGGACATTACTGAAGATTCCAATTACAAATCCAGGCCGAAACACCCCATTATGGCCTCGATGACGCCGGATTATTAGACAATTGTAACAACCAGTGTACACACAATAAATTCAATATGGCATCCCCCTGGCATCCCTACTGGCTCTTCCTCGCACTTCACTTAAAATTTCTAGAAGGGTCCAAATAACATCTCATTTTAATACGCAATTATTATATTATTCATTTTCTTCTACATTTAGGAAATTATGTAAAAAAATTTCACGTTATAAATCAGAATACAATATAAGGGTTAAGTTAGCAGAGTGGCACTAGTTGCTGAAATTACTATACAAATATAATGAATACACAAATAACCTGCACGTAGGACAGAGAGAAACGTTCAGACGATGTTTCGGTCCGACTTGGACCGGTCCAATTCAGACGGAAATATCGTCATTAAGTTCTATGCACGGGGTTATTTGTGCACTGTGCATTTTTGTTGTAATGTAATGAGGTAGGACAGCAGTATGGTCACAGACCGGGCCACGGGGGCGTTGACCCCCGGAACTCTCTCCAGGTAAACTCTCCAGGTATGCATTTGATCTTAACAGTACTGCAAAAGTCAGACAAAATCCACCTCAGCTCTGCAATTTACATCAGTTCTGTCCCTGTTCTTACCCGCTTCCTTCCCAACTCCCATATACTGGGTGTCTCACCTACTCCCATATACTGGGTGTCTCACCTACTCCCATATACTGGGTGTCTCACCTACTCCCATATACTGGGTGTCTCACCTACTCCCATATACTGGGTGTCTCACCTACTCCCATATACTGGGTGTCTCACCTACTCCCATATACTGGGTGTCTCACCTACTCCCATATACTGGGTGTCTCACCTACTCCCATATACTGGGTGTCTCACCTACTCCCATATACTGGGTGTCTCACCTACTCCCATATACTGGGTGTCTCACCTACTCCCATATACTGGGTGTCACCTACTCCCATATACTGGGTGTCTCACCTACTCCCATATACTGGGTGTCTCACCTACTCCCATATACTGGGTGTCTCACCTACTCCCATATACTGGGTGTCTCACCTACTCCCATATACTGGGTGTCTCACCTACTCCCATATACTGGGTGTCTCACCTACTCCCATATACTGGGTGTCTCACCTACTCCCATATACTGGGTGTCTCACCTACTCCATACTGGTGTCCACCTCTCCCATATACTGGGTGTCTCACCTACTCCCATATACTGGGTGTCTCACCTACTCCCATATACTGGGTGTCTCACCTACTCCCATATACTGGGTGTCTCACCTACTCCCATATACTGGGTGTCTCACCTACTCCCATATACTGGGTGTCTCACCTACTCCCATATACTGGGTGTCTCACCTACTCCCATATACTGGGTGTCTCACCTACTCACTATACTGGTGTCTCACCTACTCCCATATACTGGGTGTTACTACGATAACTGGGGCCCATTTCTATGAGTAGGAGGTCCTGACTTATCATAGGAAGCCCCGAGTTATCGTAGAAGGCCCCGAGTTATCGTAGAAGGCCCCGAGTTATCGTAGGAAGCCCCGAGTTATCGTAGGAAGCCCCGAGTTATCGTAGAAGGCCCCGAGTTATCGTAGAAGGCCCCGAGTTATCGTAGGAATCCACAAGTTATCGTAGAAGGCCCCGAGTTATCGTAGGAAACCACAAGTTATCGTAGGAGGCCCCGAGTTATCGTAGGAAACCACAAGTTATCGTAGGAGGCCCCGAGTTATCATTTACTACAGTGAAATACTCTGTATATGGGAGTTGGGAAGGAAGGATGGGAGAAGAACAGGGACAGAATTGATGTAAAGTAGGTACCTGTGTGTTAGTGGACTGGTGTGGGTGGCATCCTGGGTGTTAGTGGACTGGTGTGGGTCACATCCTGCGTGTTAGGGGACTGGTGTGGGTGGCATCCTGGGTGTTAGTGGACTGGTGTGGGTGGCATCCTGGGTGTTAGTGGACTGGTGTGGGTCACATCCTGCGTTACACACACAACCCGCACATATAAAAGGGAGGAGCTTACGACGACGTTTGCCCGCTTGGCCATTTACAAAGTCACTAACAGCAGAGACGGAGGAAGGTGTTTTAGGCAGGCAGACAGGAGGTACAAGGGGAAATAATGGAGTAAGTAGTGAAAGTGGTAGTAGTAGTAATTGTAGTAGTGGAGACAGTCATAATCAAGAAAGGGAGCATTGCAATGAGGCTAGAAGCCCGCAAGGGTGGGACGATAGCACAGAGGGAGGAAAGGTGAATAAAATGAAGGACAAATACAAGGACAAAGAAAAGAAAGAAAGGAAAACCCATAGGAGAAAAAAAGAGAAGGGGGAAGAGATGAAAGGGGAAGGAATCAGGTTAAGTCACGGGTGTTCTGAAGTTTAGAGCATTTAACAATGTAATGGGAGAGGAAAGCATCAACAGAGACAAAGCCAGGGCTAAGATTCATACAGGGAAAGTTGTGTATAAGGGAGGATTCAACCAGACGGCGACTATGAAAGTTGGACGTAGGGTAGACAGTTTTAGCAGAAGACCAATCAATAGGATGACTGTGATCTCTGACATGACAGAAAAGAGCATTATTAGTGTCGGCCTAACACTATTTTTGTGCTCCTTGAGTCTGTCAGAAAGAGATCGGCCAGTTTCTCCGAAGTACTGAAGAGGACAGGAGGAGCAAGAAATAGAGTAGACACCAGGAGAATCTGTGGAGGGAGGGGAGGTATGAACTAGATTAGTGCGAAGAGTGTTAGTCTGACGAAAGGTAAGTTTGATGTTAGTGGACTGGTGTGAGTCGCATCCTGGGTGTTAGTGGACTGGTGTGGGTCGCATCCTGGGACAAAACTGACCTAATTTGCAGGAAATGCTCAGCATAACAGGGGGCTTTCTATATAGTAGTATGTCATTGATGTCAACTATGGTCTGTATACCTTGTACATGTACATGTTTTTTATCTATTGTTTTTTTTATTATCTTTTTCTGTTTGTATTGTTTTTTCTTTTTTCTTTTTTATTTTGACATTCGTAGTATTTATTTCGAAACTGTAATGGAACACAATATACCACTACACAACACAATATACCACTACACAACACAATATACCACTACACAGCACAATATACCACTACACAACACAATATACCACTACACAACACACTATACCACTAAACAACACAATATTCCATTACAGAATGCAATATACCACTACACAACACAATATACCACTACACAACACAATATATAACTACACAACACAATATACCACTACACAACACAATATTCCACTACACAACACAATATACCATTAAACAACAAAATATACCACTACAAAACACAGTATGCCTCAACACAGCACAATATACCACTACAAAACACAGTATACCTCAACACAACACAATATTCCACTACACAACACAATATTCCACTACACAACACAATATACCATTAAACAACACAATATACCACTACAAAACACAGTATACCTCAACACAACACAATATACCACTACAAAACACAGTGATGAGGTATCACAGTGGGCGCCAGTGACGAGCGGTGTACCGCAGGGGTCAGTCCTATTCTTGGTATATGTGAATGACATGACGAACGGGATAGACTCAGAAGTGTCTCTGATCGCAGATGATGTGAAATTAATGAGGAGAATCACATCAGATGAAGACCAAGCAGGACATCTGGTCTAGCAACTGGCTTCTCGAATTTAACCCCACCAAATGCAAAGTCATGAGGATCGGAGAAGGGAAAAGAAGACCACTGACAGAGTACAGGCTAGGTGGACAAAGGCTACAAACCTCATCAAAGGAGAAAGACCTTGGGGGTAGTATAACGCCAAGCACATCTCCGGAAACACACATCAACCAGATAACCGCGGCAGCATATGAGCGACTGGCAAACCTAAGATTAGCGTTCCGTTACCTTAACAAGGAATCGTTCAAGACACTGTACACCGTGTACGTCAGGCCCATACTAGAGTATGCAGCACCAGTCTGGAACCCACACCTGGTCAAGCACGTCAAGAAATTAGAGAAAGTGCAAAGGTTTGCGACAAGGCTAGTTCCACAGCTCAGGGGAATACCATATGAAGAAAGGTTGAGGGAAATAGGACTAACAACACTGGAGGACAGAAGGGTTAGAGGAGACATGATAACTACATTCAAAATACTGCAGGGAATCGACAAGGTAGGTAGTGACAGGATGTTCCAGAGAGGGAACACAGAAACAAGGGGACACAACTGGAAGCTGAAGACTCAGATGAGTTAAAGGGATGTTAGGAAGCATTTCTTCAGCCATAGAGTAGTTAGGAAGTGGAATAACCTAGCGAACGATAGAGTGGAGGCGGGAACCATACATAGTTTTAAGACAAGGTATGATAAAGCTCATGGAGCAGGGAGAGCAGAGACCCAGTAACGGACAGCGAAGAGGCGGGGCCAGGAGCCCCGCAACCACAATTAGGTGACTTAGGTGAGTACAACACAATATACCACTACACAACACAATATACCACTACACAACACAATATACAACTACACAATGCAATATACCACTACACAACATAATATACAACTACAAAACATTAGAATACTACAGAAATCTAAGTACCCTAAATTACATTGCAAAATGATACTGAACATTACTTCAGACCGAGAAGAAACTTTCTCAGAATAACTCATCAATAAATTCGTACTTGTTTAAATATATACATCAAACAATTGACACCATGGACAGCGTTAAGAGAAAACGGTGTTCAGCAAATGACGATAAGGAACACAAGAAAAAGAAAATTAAGTTAGATAAAGATGCCGATAAAAGGAGGCAGAGTGCCAGTGATGGATAGGAAGATTCTGATGGAAGGCAAAAATATATTGGCAAAATGAAGCCAGATAAATGTGAAAGTCAGATGGCACAACATGTAGACGGCAATAAGAGGAAAATGTCTGAGATAGAGGATGACAGCGAGCACCAGAAAAAGAAAAGAATGAGGCTGGAGAACCATGCTGATAACAGTGGGCAGAGTGCCAGTAACAGGTAGAACTCTGGGAGAAGAAAGAAGGTTATTGGTGAAATGAAAGATGAAGGGAAGAGTGAGGTGACCCTTCCTGACAAGGAGGACTTAATATATTTGGATATTATTAAACAGTATTCTATATTGAGGGGCATTAGGGTTATTAAATCAAGTTAGGTGGAGAGTTTGCTTCAAGAAGGAAAAATTAAAGATTTGGGTGAAGGCGGCTATGGTTCTTGTCAGAGAGTAAAAAGCAAAAAACATGATCTTGTATTCAAGACGTTTATAGGCAGGAAACCGTACCATAATATATTTACTGAACTCCGGGTCCTCTGCCAGGTACAGGGACATCAGGGGTTTCAGCAAATTTATGCTCTGTGCCTAAGAAAACGTATGTTAATAACTCATTATGCCGGACCATCATTAGAAAAGTTTGTAAAAATGAATAAGATTAAATTGAAAACATTTCTACGCCTCATGGACAGTGCAGCTTATAGAGTCCACCAGCTGCTGTCTATCAAATTCGCTCACAACGACATTAAGGCAAGTAATGTTTGTGTCTGTGATACCCGTGAAGGTATTAAGTGCGTTGTGATCGATTTTGGGATATCTTGTAAGGTCTGCTCTGCACCTTTGTACGAGGAACCCATACCAACAGAAGATTGTACAAAATATTAATGGATAGCACCAGAGGTTTTGAAGGCTTAGCCATCCACCTTCACTTCTGATGCGTTCAGTTTAGCTTTCATGTTCAAGGAACTGGCTGGCACGTGCCCAGTTCAGCTTCCTGATGGTGTACATAAGTGGATAATGTAAAGTTTGAGTGTAGAACCCAACTAACGGCCGAAATTAATCAACTTGCACAAAATAATTAAACATCACTTCAAAACCTGAAAACCTGGGCAGTGACGAGACCTCCAGGTAAACTCCAGACAGGTAGACCTGTCATGGTCCTTATTACGAACACAGGTAAAGAATGTCCTGTGAGACCTGGTCGTAATGGGAATGTGGGTAAGCAAAACTCAACAGTCCACTATAATTTATATTTGCCTTCACCAGTTATCTACAGGTATGTACACTATGTACAGATAGTGTAAGTGTTTACCTGGAGTTTACCTGGAGAGAATTCCAGGGGTCAACGCCCCTGCGGCCCGGTCTGTGACCAGGCCTCATGTTGGAAAAGAGCCTGATCAACCAGGCTGTTACTGCTGGCCGCACGCAGTCCAACGTACGAACCACAGCCTGGCTGGTAAGGTTCCGACTTGAGGTGCCTGTCCAGTGCCTGCTTGAAGACAGCCAGGGGTTTGTTGGTAATCCCCCTGATGTATGCTGGGAGGCAGTTGAACAATCTTGGGCCCCTGACACTTATTGTGTTGTCCTTCAACGTGCTAGTGGCACCCCTGCTTTTCATTGGGGGGATGTTACATCGCCTGCCGAGTCTTTTGCTTTCGTAGGGAGTGACTCTCATGTGCAAGTTTGGTACTAGTCCCTCGAGAATTTTCCACGTGTATATAATAATGTATCTCTCCCGCCTGCGTTCTAGAGAGTACAGGTTTAGGAACTTCAAGCGTTCCCAGTAATTGAGGTGGTTTATCGCACTTATGCGTGCGGTGAAGGTTCTCTGCACATTTTCAAGGTCAGCAATTTCACCCGCCTTGAAAGGTGCAGTTAGTGTGCAGCAATATTCCAGCCTAGATAGAACAAGCGATCTGTAAAGTGTCAACATGGGCTTGGCATCCCTGGTTTTGAAGGTTCTCATTATCCATCCTGTCATTTTTCTAGCAGATGTGGTTGCTACGGTGTTATGGTCTGGTCCTTGAAGGTGAGATCCTCTGACATGATCACTCCCAGGTCTTTGACATTAGTTTTTCGTTTTCCGTATCTGAGTAATTGAAATTTCTCATCATTGAACTTCATATTGTTTTCTGCAGCCCATTTAAAGATTTGGTTTATGTCTGCTTGGAGTCTTGCAGTGTCTTCAACGGTGGACACTGTCATACAGATTTGGGTGTCATCTGCAAAGGAAGACACGGCACTGTGGCTTATATCCTTGTCTATGTCCGATATGAGGATGAGGAACAGGATGGGAGCGAGTACTGTGCCTTGTGGAAGAGAGCTTTTCACAGTAGCTGCCTCAGACTTTACTCTGTTGACTACTACTCTTTGTGTTCTACTTGTTAGGAAATTATAGATCCATCTACCAACTTTTCCTGTTATTCCTTTATCACGTATTTTGTGTGCTATTACACCATGGTCACACTTATCAAAGGATTTTGCAAAGTCTGTGTATATAACATCTGTATTCTGTTTGTCTTCTAGAGCATCCAGGACCTTGTCGTAGTGGTCCAGTAGTTGGGACAGACAGGAGCGACCTGGTCTAAACCCATGCTGCCCTGGGTTGTGCAATTGATGGGTATCAAGATGAGTGGCAATCTTGCTTCTTAGATCCCTTTCAAAAATTTTTATGATATGGGACGTTAGCGCTATTGGTCTGTAGTTCTTTGCTATTGCTTTACTGCCCCCTTTGTGGAGTGGGGCTATGTCTGTTGTTTTTAGTAACTGCGGGACGATCCCAGTGTCCATGCTCCCTCTTGATGAACACGGAGTTCCATGAGTCTGGGCCTGGAGCGGAGTGCATGGGCATGTCATTTATTGCCTTTTCAAAGTCATTTGGCATCAGGATGATGTCAGATAGGCATGCGTCTGTCAAGTTATGTGGCACTCTCATAAAAAAATCATTTAGGTCTTTGATTTTTAGTCTGGTTAGCGGCTCGCTAAAAACTGAGTCATACTGGGACTTAAGTAACTCACTCATTTCCTTGCTGTCATCTGTGTAGAACCCGTTTAAGTAGGGGCCCAATACTGGTTGTTGTTCTCGACTTTGATTTTGCATAAGAAAAGAAATACTTTGGGTTTCTTTCAATTTCATTTATGGCTTTTAGTTCTTCCCGCGTTTCTTGATTCCTGTAAGATTCCTTTAGTTTTAATTCGATGTTTGCTATTTCTCTGACTAGTGTCTCCCTTCGTATTTCAGATATATTGGCCTCTTGTAGCCGCTCCGTTATTCTTTGCCTTCGCCTGTAAAGGGAGCGCCTCTCTCTTTCTAGTTTGTACACCAAGTGTACACCAAGGTGACAGATGGCAAAGCAGAAGACAGTGCACCATACTCAACCAGCAGGTAGGCAAGTCTGCCAGTGCTGACCACAAGTGACCCACATTGCTTTAGCTTTGGCGGGCTTGTCTGTGAGTGGTCAATGAACCAAGGTACTGATTTAATGACGGGTACCCTATTGATCGTTAAACCCTTAGCACCTGGTTCGCTGGTTGGGAGGCAGCCTATATGGGAGTGAGACATACGCCGAATAAATTGTAACATACTCTTTGCATTCCACAGTCCTCACACACGTTACCCTCATTCTCCGCCAGACTTTCTCCCAGCGAGGCTTTGACACCCATCATCTACACCTTCTGTCATGATTTTAGGAAGTGCATTAACAGTAGGAAAATGGCACCTACACACTGAATTAATGGTGCCAACTATCTACCTCATATACAACACTCTTGAAATATTGAAGGCATTTCTTGACACAAATTCATTTGTATTATATACTTTGTTTGTATTATCTATTTCAAGATTTGTATTAACTATTTTGTACTTTGTTTTATGTATTTCAACATTTTTAGTATCTATTTCAATATTTTTATTATCTATTTTGACGTTTGTGTTATATATTTCAACATTTGTATCACCTATTTCTAATTGCATTATCTGTTTCGACATTTGTATTATCTATTTCATTTTATATTACCTATTTCAATATTTGTACTATTTCGATATCTGTTCTATCTGTTTCAATATTTGTATTATCTATTTTGATATTTTTATTATCTATTTTGATATTTGTATTATCTATTTTGATATTTGTATTACCTATTTCAATGTTTGTATTATTTATTTCGAAATTTGTAGTATCTATTTTGAAACTGTTCTGGAAAACAGTATTCCACTACACAACACAATATTCCACTACACAACACAATATGTAGATGAATGGTTCAGAGAACCGACAAGTTGGTAAATTAGACACATATGTAACACTTGGGTATCTTTATTGAGGAAACGTTTCGCCACACAGTGGCTTCATCAGTCCATACAAAGGAGAATCGTGAAGAGCAGAAGGAGTTTGAGGTGGTCAGTCCCTCAACCTTGAGTTGATGTTGTCAGTCCATTAATCTTGAACAGAATACAGCATATGTGCGAAGAGGTAGCTTATATATTGTAGGCAGGAGAGGTGCAGCAGTTGTAGGAGGTGTCACGTTTGACCAATGTGGAAGTAGATCGTGCCCATGGGTTAGGCAAGTGAAGAATTCCCTGTATTAAGATACCAAGATGTTGCTGTGTCAGACAGGATGTACATGAATGGTTCAGAGAACCGACGAGTTGGTAAATTAGACACATATGTAACACTTGCATATGTGTCTAATTGCATATACTTCAACATTGGTCAAATGTGACACCTTCTACGACTGCTGCACCTCTCCTGCCTACAGTATATAAGCTACCCCTTCGCACATATGCTGTATTCTGTTCAAGATTGATGGACTGATAACATTGACTCAAGGTTGAGGGACTGACCACCTCAAACTCCTGTTCTTCATGATTCTCCTTTGTATGGACTGATGAAGCCACTGTGTGGCGAAACGTTTCCTCAATAAAGTGTTGCATATGTGTCTAATTTAACAACACAATATACTACTACACAACACAATATATCACTACACAACACAATATATCACTACACAACACAATATATAACTACACAACACAATATATCACTACAACACAATATACCACTACACAACACAATATACCACTACACAACACAATATATCACTACACAACACAATATATCACTACACAACACAATATATCACTACACAACACAACACAATATATCACTACACAACACAATATACCACTACACAACACAATATATAACTACACAACACAATATATCACTACACAACACAATATATCACTACACAACACAATATATCACTACACAACACAATATATCACTACACAACACAATATACCACTACACAACACAATATACCACTACACAACACAATATATCACTACACAACACAATATATCACTACACAACACAATATATCACTACACAACACAATATATCACTACACAACACAATATATCACTACACAACACAATATATCACTACACAACACAATATACCACTACATAACACATCACTACACAACACAATATACCACTACACACAATATATCACTACACAACACAATATACCACTACACAACACAATATACCACTACACAACACAATATACCACTACACAACACAATATACAACTACACAATGCAATATACCACTACACAACATAATATACAACTACAAAACACAATATATCACTACACAACACAATATACCACTACACAACACAATATACACACACACAATATACACTACAACACAATATACCACTACACAACACAATATATCACTACACAACACAATATATCACTACACAACACAATATATCACT
>WNWK01013203.1:0-28650 GCA_009830355.1 Cherax destructor
GGGAGTGTAGCAGGTATGCAGGGTGTGTAGCATGTATGCAGGGAGTGTAGCATGTATGCAGGGAGTGTAGCATGTATGCAGGGAGTGTAGCATGTATGCAGGGAGTGTAGCAGGTATGCAGGGAGTGTAGCAGGCATGCAGGGAGTGTAGCAGGCATGCAGGGAAGTGACCCCAGATAAGGACTTGGTACCTAAATTCCTTATGGAAGGGGATTCCCCTTCCAAAAAATAGGGTCTCTTCCCTCTCCACTCCTCCCTCTCTTCCATCCAGCAACATCAGTCTTCAATAAAGGTAAGTGCCACATTTGTGCATGTAAATCTATCTTTAAGGCCCCCAAATTTTTTTTTCCAAACTTCTGGGTTTCTGGAACGGATTAATTGAATTTCCATTATTTCTTATGGGTAAAATAGTTTTGGTTTTCGCCGATTTTGGTTTTAGCCGATCCATCTGGAACGGATTAAAATCGAAAACCGAGGGATGACTGTACCGTATTTTACAGATGAAGACGCTGTTTTTTCCCAAAATAAGTCAAAATTTACCCAGCATCTTAGAGGCCGAAGGTTGAATAAGAACATGAGAAAGAAGAAGCGCTGTAGAGGGTCTACTGGCCCATGCTAGGCAGGTCTAAGTCATACCTGTTTGCTCAGAGGCCTCAACCTAAGCCTATAGAAGCTTTTCGATACTAAACAGTAATCTCAGCTACTGTCTATGACAATAATGAATCATGTAAACTATTTTGTATAAAATAATGAATAAATAACAAAAATAATCCTAAAAATTTGTTGGTGCTTAGCAGTGGTAGGCTAAGGTAAACCAGGCGATGGAATCAGATGAACTACAGTAGTATCAGTAGGCTAATTCACCTGTTTACCATCAAACTATCAAACGGTAGTAAGATACAGCAGTAAGATACAGTAATAATACACAAAAGCTGCCATTTGCACTCTGTAGGTTTGTTTTGGTCACGTTGCAGTACAAATGTAATCTATTAAATAGTAAAATCAGTAAACTTAAAAATAAACAAAATATTTTTAAAATGCATGAAAAAACCATCACAAATCAACATTCAGTCCTAGGTGTATACACATCCACTTGCACGCATCCAGACACTAAGTAGAAAGAGAACATGGCCAGTCAGGTCCAGTTTACGTATTGTATGAGACTTGAATGAGAGAGTCCTGCAAATGTTCAACTGCAGCTAAACTGAGTGATACTGAAAGACACAAAATTACTGCCAAGCACAAGTAAACTGAAGAACCATTCAGTACACAAAGACAAACAATGGAAATCAAGGATCCAATGGAAATAAGTCACTTGTCTGACTTTTTTTTTTTTTAACACTGGCCATTTCCCACCAAGGCAGGGTGACCCAAAAAGAAAGAAAAAACTTCAACACTTTCACCATCACTCATACATAATCACTGTCTTTGCAGAAGCGCTCAGATACAACAGTTTAGATGTCCCTCCAAACTGCAAATATCCCAAACCCCTCCTTTAAAGTGCAGGCATTGTACTTCCCATTTCCAGGACTCAAGTCTGGTTAACCGGTTTCCCTGAATCCCTCACAAAATATTACCTTGCTCACACTCCGACAGCTTGTCAGGTCCCAAAAACCATGTTATTATGTATAACTTGTTTTAGCTGACTGGCAAACCTGCCAGTCAGCTGCATCAGTGATAAAACGCAGAACGAACCATTAAAACGTGTTTTTATATGTAATGCCTTAGGCTTAACATAACTTTATTACTGTTATTACCATGGATACTGTTTTTTTCCAAAATTTAGCCAATCAGACTTGGGGGAGGGGGGGTTCCTTGACAATAGAGCATCTTGTTCTCTGTAAAATATGGTAAATAACACTTTACTCACTCTTTCCTACCTAGATAATGTAACCCATGCGGGAAGAAAAAAAAAACATTCACCTTCCTACCCCACTAAGTGTGTGTACTCACTTCCCAATTTTAAAAACTTGATGTCTGGCTAGCCAATTTTTACCAAGTCTCTTGTAGCTTCATAAGCTTATCATATTTATCTGCCTGACCACATCTCATTCGCTAATATTCTAATATACAGAAGTCAAGCTCTGGGGATTTAATTCCAATACATTAAGTAATGTTACTATCATAACAGCAAGCTTATCCCAGTGTTATTGTGCATAGTGCTAAATAAGTAATACTTTCATAATTTCTAAATTATATTCTAATGCAAAGCAACATGGGAAGTTTTTTTTACATTTGTGCTCAATAAAAAATATTTTAATGATTTCTGAAATATATTTCATTCCATAGCAACACAAAAATCTATAAGAGTATCTTTGGGTGGGCCCAAGTCAAACATGGTGATCTGTCTCTAAACATCCGTGTTAAGTTAGGTAGATAGAAGGGCAAAGTGTTTCATTAGCTAGGTTCGCTCTGGTATATCTTTTTTTTATATTTCATAATGTTTGCCCTTGTAGGTTTACCTGGCCATGACACTGAAAAACTTAAGGCCTTATGCTGGTCTGTGAGTATATCATCATTTAGCCATATTGTTTTTTCTTTTACTTATATACAGTGGACCCCCGAGTTTCGTAAAAACTTCACTCCTGAAGTCTGCTCAAGTGCCATACAACATTACCTCTTAAGGAAATTTCACGAGGTTAGTCTATTCAGACCCCAAAATACACTCACAGAACTTACAAAATTATACTTACATATGCACGATTGGATCAACGAGGGTCCACTGTATGTCCTGCTTACGCTATCCTAAGTCCCCTTTTCAAGTGTTTAGGATTGTATATACCTGTTTCATATATTGAAAGTAAACAATCATTTGTGTATAGTCAAAGGGTTGTGTTTGGAATCCTCAATTTTTATACCTTGTATTTCAAAAATGTTTCAGCCTCCATCAGAGATAGCTTTTATGTAAAATTACAATAACCTATTCTATGTTTACTTGTATTGTAATGACCTCATTAATCTTGAACTACTTAAACAGTACTAATTGGTACTGTTGTGGGGAAGCTCCAAGCTAACTTTAAGCTGCATGTGACATCTTCTGGTTGATAATGATGGAAGCCTTATTCCAACACACTTTGCACCACACATCATTACATGTAATACTACATTACTACTAAAATATGTACTGATATTTTTATATTGTTAGAAATAAGGGAGAGTACAGCCATAATTAATGACTAACAATTGATGGGCCCTAAGCCTTATCTAACTCACCTGAGATTTATGAATAGAAAAAGCCCAAGCTAACTTCAGTGGAAGCTGCCTTCTAGTCAAGTAGACACCACCTGTAGCTCTCACTGTCCACTTTTCATGCACGATATCTGTTGTCACTCCACACAGGAACCTCACAATAGGATACCCTGAAAAAGATAAATATAAATATAATTTTTAACTTTTGTTTTTCTCTTTGGGCCACCCAGCCTTGGTGGGAAACGGCCAATTTGTTGAAAGAAGAAATATAATTTTTAATAGAATTACTTCTTCTTTCAACACATCTACCGTTTCCCCACCGAGGCAGGGTGGCCCAAAAGGAAAAACGAAAGTTTCTCCTTTTCCATTTAGTAATATATACAGGAGAAGGGGTTACTAGCCCCTTGCAATAGAATTACTGTTTGAAAAAATATTGTTGCCAGGTGTCCTTCACTACCCTGACCAACTACACCTTCATTGTGCTGTCCCAACACCTCTCTCACTGTCTACCAGGGACTGCTCCAGAATTTCTTTACTCGGGGACTTAGGAGTAGCTATCTGGTTAAACAAGGGAGGGGGCTAGGGAGACTGCATTTGCAGAGCAAGCACACTGTTTTTAGTTAAGAGTGTATTTCAGATCAATAAAAATAACAACGTTTTCTAAAGATAATATTAATTTATGTTATGTAAAAGTGAGAAAACAATTGTCCACATCAAAGAATAACAGTGATTACATCAATATACAGTGGACCCCCAAGTAACGAGCATAATTCATTCCAGAAGCCTGCTCAATTGCCATTACCGAACGAATTTACTCCCTTAACCCTTTGGGGGTTTCAGAACCCTCTCCGGAACTCGTTCTCAGGGTCGCAAATTTTTCGGAAAAAAAAAAAATTATTTTTTCTTATGAAATGATAGAGAATCTTTTTCCGATCATAACGCCACCAAAATTATGAAATTTGATCGAAAACTAACGGAATTATGCTTTTGCGAAGTTAGCAGTATCGATGACATTTACGAATCGGCGATTTCGCCCACTTTGAGACCTATTTTTGGCAAATTCAAATTTTTCAGTCTACTAAAATTATAGCTATTTCGCTAGAACTCCATTTCTTCTATCGATTGAGTACAAGAAACTGCCTATTTACCAATTACAACTACCCAAAATAGTGGTCAGAAAATGGCAATTTGGCCAATTTCACACAAATTTCAAACGATGCCAATTTCAAAATAGGGTCCAGAATAAACAAGGCAGACATTCCTGGCACTAAAATAACATCTCTCTTCATTAGTCATGTCTCCAGGCCCCTCTTACATTACTTTTAGTTTCCATTTTGAATTTTTATTCTCACAAAAAAATAGAAGATTTACTGTTATGTACACGTATACAACTGCATCATTGTAAAAATGGTATAAATAATATCAGCGCACTTGTGCAAGAATATTAGACTCGCCAGTTGATGTGTATTGGACGCATGGTGTGATTTGTTTACTCTTGAACATCGGCCAAAATCGAACATTTTCGCTACTTTGCGCTCAGTTTCAAGGTACTTGTCATCGTGAAACCTGTCAAAATTATCTCTATTTCTGTAATATATCATCCATTCTATCAAATGATACTAAGAAAACGAGAATACAAGCATAAATACCATACGAAAATAGACTGCAAAGTCGCTGTTTTAAACCAAAAACACGGTCAGAGTTTTTTTTTCCTCATTATGCACTGTATAGTGCAGGATTATTTTTATACTGCGCACACTGACCGCACAGACCCATTCTCTCACATCTAGGCCTAACAGCCTGTTTCTGCTTGATTTGTGGGCGCTAGAATTTAGGCGTAATAGTACGACGAAAACCCTGGGGCGTAAGCCGTACTAGTACGGCCGAAACCCCGAAAGGGTTAAGGAATAATGTCAAGTAGGTTAGTCTATTTCAGACCCCCAAAAATACACTTACAAAAGCACTTACAATATTATGCTTACATAATTGTACGATTTCCGGGGTGCTCGTTACTTGGGGGTCCACTGTATACACCTTCAACATAATGATGTTCACCTTTGCCTTACTGTTGTAATGATATAAAGCTAGAAAACATAATATATTTATTCTATGCTCCAATGAGAGGCTCAGAGTAACTGAAAAGTTATAAAAATAACTTGCTTCAGGAACAACAGTAATGAAGTAAAACAAGTGATATTGCATTTTTTTAACACACTGGCCGTCTCCCACTGAAGCAAGGTGACCCAAAAGAGAAACACCTTCACCATTATTCACAAATAATCACTGTCTTTGCAGAGACATGCAGATACGACAGATCAGATGTCACTCCAAACAGCAAATATTCCAAACCCCTCTTTTAAAGTGCAGGCATTGTACTCCTCACCTCCAGGACTCAAGTCCAGCTAACCAGTTTCTCTGAATCCCTTCACAAAATATTACCTTCTTACACTCCAACAGCTTATCAAGTCCTAAAATCCATTTGTCCATTCACTCCTATCTAACCCGCTCGCACATGCCTGCTGTATGTCCAAGCCCCTTGCACACAAAACCTTTTTACCCCCTCCCTCCATCCTTTCCTAGGACAACCCCTACCCTCTCCTCCCCATCCACCTACAGATTTATACATCCTCCAAGTCATCCTATCTTGCTCCATCCTCTCTAAATGACCAAACCACCTCAACAACCCCCTCCTCAGCCCTCTGAATAATACTTTTAATAACCCCACACCTCCTCCTAATTTCCACACTACGAATTCTCTGCATAATATTTACACCACACATTGCCCTTAGACACGACATCTCCACTGCCTCCAGCCTCCTCCTCGCTGCAGCATTTACAATCCATGCTTTACACCCATATAAGAGTGTTGGTACCACTATACTCTCATACATTCCCTTTGCCTCCATGGATAACATTGTCTCCACAGATACCTCAATGCACCACCCACATTTTTTCCTTCAATTCTATGGTTTACCTCATTTATCATAAACCCATCTGCTGACAAGTCTACTCCCAAATATCTGAACACATTTACTTCTTCTATACTCCCTTCCTCCAATGTAATATCCAATTTTTCTTTACCTCA
Source organism: Cherax destructor (assembly GCA_009830355.1). Taxonomy (NCBI): domain Eukaryota; kingdom Metazoa; phylum Arthropoda; class Malacostraca; order Decapoda; family Parastacidae; genus Cherax; species Cherax destructor. The sequence goes on from WNWK01013203.1 coordinate 6,274, forward strand.
CTCATTTGATACCCTCATCATCACCTTACTCTTCTCCATGTTCACTTTCAATTTTTTTTTTCTTTACACACCTTCCCAAACTTGTCCACTAACTTTTGCAACTTCTTAGAATCTCCCAAAGCACAGCATCATCAGCAAAAAGTAACTGTGTCAACTCCCATTTTGTATTTGATTCCCCATAATTTAATCCCAGCCCTCTCCCCTACACAATAGCATTTACTTCTTTTACAACCCCATCTAAAAATATGTTAAATAACCATGGTGACATTACACATCCTTGTCTAAGACCTATTTTTACTGGGAAGTAATCTCCCTCTCTCCTACACACACTAACCTGAGCCTCACTATCCTCATAAAAACTCTTTACAGCATTTAGTAACTTACTACCTGGAGAACAAAAATTCACGATACTATGACTAGAACAATACACAAATAACCCGCACATAGAAGACAGAGGCTTATGACGACATTTCGGTCCGACTTGAACCATTTACAAAGTCACACTAACAATAAGAGAGAGGGAGCCAGTATATATAGGTAAGCTTATCAGGGACGGGACCAAGGGAGGGAGTAGTAGTAGTGGTAAGACTGGTGGTGGAAGTAGTAGTAGTAATAGTAGTAGAAAGTAGGGAGAGTAGTTTTAGTGGGAAAAAGAGATAAAAAGGGAGGGAAGGGTGATGGGAGTCAAAAGTAGTAGGAATGGTAGTGAATAGTAGTAGTAGTAGTAGTAGTAGAAGTGGGGTCAGTCAAAGGACAGGAAAAAGGATCACTGCAGGAGAGCAAGTGCCCAAAAGGGGTAAGACCAAAAACATGGGGAAAAAACTGACGATCAGAGCACCCTAGGCAGAAGAAAGGAAAACAGCAAAAAAAAATGGAAAATAGGAAAGAAGAAGAGAAAGAGAGAGGAGAAAGAGGGCCAGGTTAAGTCATGAGTGTTCTGGAGCATTTGACAAAGTCAAATGCCTTCCTTTTTCGTTACATTGTCAAATGCTCCAAACTTCAGAACACTCGTGACTTAACCTGATCCTATCTTCCTACTCTCTCTATCTCTTCTCTGTTTCTATTTTTCCTTTTTCTTTCTTTGTTTTCCTTTCTTCTGCCTAGGGTGCTCTGTTCTTCAGTTTTCCCCGTGTTTTTGGTCCTACCCCTTTTTGGGCCCTTAGCTCTCCTGCAGTGATCCTTTTTCTTGTCCTTTGACTGACCCCACTTCTATTACTACTACTACTACCACCACCATACTACTAAACTGCCATTTCTACTACTTTTGCCACTACATTTACTTTTGCCTCCCTTCACTGGAACTTCTCTTTATATCTCTTATCCCCAGGGCTGGATTTAGGGAAGGGGCCCTGGAGCCTGGGCCCCCCACCAAATGATGAAAAATATTATGACATACATTATACTGAGAATTGAATATATCGTAAAAAGAGAAAATGTATGCAAGTTTGAATTGTGGTGAGATTGTCATGTTGAGTCATCTGATCGCTGGTGTTACATCATTTGAATATACAGAATGTACCTGGCTTATAATATTTTATCTGATTGAAGATAACTCCTCATAAGTCTGTAGATTACGTTTGAGTTACACTTGCAAATGAACCGAAAGTGTGCTACAATACACTATAAATCCAATTTATTGTTTCATTTCTTCATCTTAAGAGGATGGTATGTATATTGAGAGTGGTGAAAGTTTTCCAAGGAGAAACTTAAAAGTCTTCTAACCATTAGAGTTAGACCTTTTTAATGCAAGGGGCCCCCACCACCTAAATCAGGCACTGCTTATCCCACTAAAACTACTCCCTACTACTACAACAACAACAACAACAACTGCTGCTGATGCCGCGCCACCACCACATGGCATTAGTGAATCCCTGGGGTTTGCCATGCTATTTACTCTAGCTGGCACTCAATTGAACTGGTGCTCCCACAAGGTACTAAGTGGTTCCAGATGTTTTTAATACTGTGCACACTGAGTGTTAAGACCCATTCTATACTGACAAGGCTTCTCAGGCCTATCATGCCAATTTGGAGGCAGGAAAAATAAAACGTCGATCTACGTTTGGAGCGCTAGAAGTGTTTGGAGCACTAGCAGTAAGAATGTAGATCAATGTTTGGACAGTTAAGGGGTTAAAGACTGTAACTGTTCAGAAGACAGATGCTCAAAGATTATCATGCACTAGTTTTAGTCTGAAAAAAGTAAAAACACTGGAAGATTTAAAAAGCATAAAATGAAGCCCTAAGAATTATCATTATTGGTTATCCTATAACCACCAAAATATTTAACAAGAAAGAATGAATTAAGTATACCTAGTGTGGATGACAGAATACATCAATTCAATGATATAAAGGACTGAGACTACTGTGTGGTGATCAAAACAATGTTGTCTCTGAGAATTACTAGAACATACAAGGTGCTACCAAAAAGTTCAAACACTTGAATTTTCATGTGCTTCCTGGGTGAAATATGGCGTGCAGTACACTCCTTTGTGAAGTGAGCTCTTCCCCAAAAAATAATCTGTAAGCAGTAAATTTTGGCCTAGACATGAGAAAATAGGTCTATGTGGTGAGTGTGCATGGTATATAAAAAAATTCTGCCCCATGCAGTACATGATGGGAAAAGCAAACCTCTGACCTTGTGTTTTCTAGGATGGTATTTATGCTTCTATTGGCTATTTCTTGGTTTCACTGGATAGAGTGGAAGACACAACAGAAATGGATATGATTTTGGCTGGTTTCAGAACCAGAAGTAGCTTGAATAGGGCTCAAGTAATGGAAATATAAGATTTTTGATGATTTTCCTGAGGATGGGTAATGCCCTCTTCAACCCCCGGTCTGTTTTATGTTTTTTTACTAAGTCTGCTTTAATTACTGGTATGCCCTAAACCATGACTGATTTCTGTGTGATGATGAATTAAAATGAAGAGCAAGTGTAATATAGGAGAGGCCTGAGGACATCATTAATGAACAAAGAAAATGTTGATTTAATGGCTGGAGTGTCTACAGTGTTTATTTTGAACTGTTTTATAATAATTTTTTATTTTGTGTAAAACTGGCCAAATTACCAACTTCTGTGCACTTTATAAGGTAGTACTGAGAGTTAAATGGGAAGGTATACTAGCAAAATTGCTAAGAATTTGGTAAAATTGAGCAGTGGAATTGGCTTAAAATAGAACTCAAAATTGAAGAAATTGCAGATGCATAAATTGTGCCCAGATTGCAAAATTTGTGTCTATCATTCCACAGTTTTTGGTGTCATTACCTTCAGAAAAAGATTTTCTACTGTTTCAGAAGAATTTTTGTTTTATAAATTTCCAACATTGTCAGCATTTTTAATTTTGGGGGTCCCAACAGTGAAGGTGTTTATAGCTACCCTTGTTAATGACATCCTCTCAAGCAAGTCATTCCCATCAGGAAAAAGGTTTCCTGGACAAATAAATTATTTATCAGAAACATAGGTAGTTAAAAATGACAAACAGGACTTAGTGAGAACAAAATTCTTACCTTCTGCTCCAAATTTGAAGCCAGTGACCACTCCTCGAGCACCATTAACTAGCCCTCTGCCTACATCCAAATTCTTCATGAGCATCACTTGAGTACCAACTTTGAGTATTAACTTGGCAACCACAGGAGTTTGAGAGTCCAGGAGTGAAGAGAGACTTGGATCACTATCTATAGACTGGAACACTTGTGCATTACCTGCGCCAGTAAAATTTTCCTTTAAATCTTCAGTTACATTTCACATATTTTACAAGCATTAAAATAATTTGTATTATAAGCACAGTATCACAACTAACTTTAAATAAATTTCTTGATCTCAGATCATTGTTATATACGGGTGTCCCTTGCATTATGTGATGTGTGTTCCAGACCCCTAGCAGCTTTACTAAGCTCAATTAGACCATCAGCACTTAATTATGCAAAAGGGCTTGCAGTACCTTTTGTGAACGGGATCAACCACAAATGGTGAACGTATACTGCACACACAGAATTATCAATATACGTATGTGGGAAATTACATAATAGAGTATTCACGCAAAGCAAACCACATAGGGTGTGGGAAATCTGTACATACAAAGTATTTTATTTTTTCATTCTGTCATGATAGTATGGCTGATGTATTAAATAAAATATTTATTTCAATATATAGTAGTGAACTGTTTACAATGATCCAGATTACATTTTTTCACAAGTTGTGAGGGCATACATTGTGTAAATTTGAATACAGACATAATCATCTTCACAGAAAAACTAGCATATTTCTGCCCATCACTGTTACTTTAAACTCCCCGAAGATTGTACTATTTACAGTGCACAACTTATTCCCTACTAACTTCTGTTAAAACAAACTGTCTTAATGCTGGCATTAAAACTTATAATGTTCCTGTAACTCAAATTTGCAGTTTTAAGTTAAGCTCTTCTTGTCAGTGAAACAATAATAGCACAATCATGCAGCAATACTCCATAGATACTATTAATGCACTCTTACAATTAACCCATTACTAAACTTTCAAACCTTTTTATACAGTATTATACATGTGCGCTAATGTATACAGTAGATTGTCATTTAGCACGGTAGTTACGTTCCTGAAAATGTCGTGTTAGATAATTTCGTGTTATATAATTAAAATAACTTATGGGAAAAATAGGGTTACGTTCCTGGGAGTCCCCAAAAAGCCAAACAAGTTTTTTTAGACCAACAGATCTTACAAAAATAAAAGTGAATATGTAATTGTAGTTCATTATCGTGATGTATTATGTTGTTTTTACTGCTTAAGACTACAAATGTAACAGAAATAATAGTATTTACCTTAAATTGTGGGTGCTGGTGTTTGTGGATGATTGTGAAGAGAGTGCAGAGTTATGCTGTGGCCCTACTGGGCTGAGGTGGAAAGTAGAGGTTCTGGAACTGAAGTCGATGGTTGTACTGAGTGTCTAACTTTAAGTCATTCAGTAAGTCAGTCAAGTCATTCAGTAAGTCAGTCAAGTCATTCAGTAAGTCAGTCAAGTCATTCAGTAAGTCAAGTCATTCAGTAAGCGTCCAAGTCATTCAGTAAGTGCAAGTCATTCAGTAAGTCAAGTCATAGTCAAGTCCAGTCCGTGCCAAGTCCAGCTGCAGTCAGTCGCAGTGCAAGTCAGCCGTCAAGTCCAAGCGTCAGTCGTCGTCAGCAGCCGTCCAGCCAGCCGTCAGTCAAGTCAAGTCAAGTCAAGTCAAGTCAGTCAGTCAGTCAGTCAGTCAGTCAGTCAGTCAGTCAAGTCAGTCACTCAGTCAAACTTATGTTTACATCTTTTTATGTGCACAAAGTAACACTTCATTACGGCCACGGGTTATGTCTTGTCTAATATCTTTGTTTTCTTTGAGCAACACTGGTATGCCTACTGGATGTCATGATTGCTTGGCAGATACAAGATATAGTAATTTAAAGATCAAAACACAATTCACTCTCTCTCATTCTTCACAAACACTGCTGGCTTGTAGCAGAGGACTTTTTTTTGACGAGTATGAAATACGTACAAATGCTGGGATGGTGGGGTCCGTGGTGGCTGGGGAAGGCCGGTGGTGTCCACTGAACAACAACAAGGCGGCTGATTGTGGGAATGGTTATTTGTTTTTCTTTCCCACAAACTGTAAGTAAGTTTATTCAGGTATACACAGATACAGTTACGAAGATTATCATACATAGCAGCATATGGGTAGAGAACCTAGGATAACCCAAAAAAGTCAGAGTGACTTATTTCCATTCTGTCTGACTTTTTTTTGGGTTATCCTAGGTTCTCTACACATATGCTGTTATGTATGATAATCAATGTAACTGTATTCACCTAATTGTGGATGCAGGGGTCGAGACTCAGCTCCTGGCCCCATGTATCTGAATAAACTTACAGTTTGCGGGAAGGAAAAACAAATTCCCTTTTCCTCTAAGCACGAGGATTGGGCTTACACTTGAAATCACCTGATGCATTACCACAAAGGAGCAAGGTGAAGCGATCCTTTGCTGTCTTGAAGCCTGGTGCTGACTGATATAAGTTCGTGTTGGCATTTTCTTCCAGAAAACACTTCTCTCGTCAGCATTAAACACTTGATGTGGCTCATAGCCACCCTCAGTAGGACCCCCAATGACTCAATGGTTTAACCCACCGTGGGCTACCGTGCGTTCAAAAATTTTTCCACTCCCGTGAACCTTGTAATATCATTTTTACGTCGTGTTAGATAATAATGTGCCGCAATTCTTCAATCGTGCAATACCCATAACGTGCAACATAATCTCGTGCTGAATGACGATCTACTGTACATATTGGTAGGTACTGACTAATTTTAACCCTTTCGGGGTTTCGGTTGTACTAGTACGGCTTACGCCCCAGGGTTTTGGTCATACTAGTACGCCTAAATTCTAGCGCCCTCAAATCAAGCAGAAACAGGCTGTTAGGCCTAGATGTGAGAGAATGGGTCTGTGCGGTCAGTGTGCGCAGTATAAAAAAATTCCTGCACCACACAGTGCATAATGAGGAAAAAAAACTCTGACCGCGTTTTTGGTTTAAAACAGCGACTTTGCAGTCTATTTTCGTATGGTATTTATGCTTGTATTCTCGTTTTCTTAGTCTCATTTTATAGAATAGATGATATATTACAGAAATAGAGATAATTTTGACTGGTTTCACGATGACAAGTACCTTGAAACTGAGCGCAAAGTAGCGAAAATGTTCGATTTTGTCCGATGTTCAAGAGTAAACAAATCACACCATGCGTCCAATACACATCAACTGGCGAGTCTAATATTCTTGCACAAGTGCGCTGATATTATTTATACCATTTTTACAATGATGCAGTTGTATACATAACAGTAAATCTTCTATTTTTTGAGAGAATAAAAATTCAAAATGGAAACCAAAAGTAATGTAAGAGGGGCCTAGAGACGTGACTAATGAACAGAGAAGATGTTATTTTAGTGCCAGGAATGTCTGCCTTGTTTATTCTGGACCCTATTTTGAAATTGGCATCATTTGAAATTTGTGTGAAATTGGCCAAATTGCCATTTTCTGACCACTATTTTGGGTAGTTGAAATTGGTAAATAGGCGGTTTCTTGTACTCAGTCGATAGAAGAAATGGAGTTCTAGTGCTGCTAGTGGCTCAGAGGCCTACATAACCATCACAATCTGACTGATCAGTCACCCACTGTAAATAGTTGTCTAGTTTACTCTTGAAAACTTCTTTTTTTCGTTTTCAAAATATTTATCCAGTCTGATAAGATTTTGAAGTCTTCTTCTTTCTTTTTTCAACAAACCAGCTGTATCCCACCAAGGCAGGGTGACCCAAAAGCAAAAACGAAAATTTTTCCTTTTAAATTTAGTAATATACACAGGAGAAGGGGTTACTAGCCCCTTGCTGATTTTGAAGTCATGTACAACAAATGTTTGACACAGCATTCTCCAAATGTACCTAAGGACTTTTTGCTTTTGTTACTGACTTTATTTTCTATGTCCAGAGATTTATTCTCTGTGTCCAGAGAATAAATCCTGATCATGAGAACTGAATTTTCAGTGAAACATTGCTAATTGTATAGTGTATTAAAAGCTTTTAAGAAGATAAGTGTTTCTCACTCCCCATGACATATACACCTGTAAAAATATACAGTCTATAACATTTTTAATCATTAGTACTGTTGTAATTATTTATTGAATACAATTTGAATTTCTGAACATTAGCTTATATAAAAAAAAATGCAACAAATATAAGCGTGTGTCAGATAGATGGCTGTGGATGCCAGGAAGTGTTATGGGCACATCCTGGAAGTTGAGAGTCCATTCAGCTAAATGTTATTAAAAAATCAAGCAATTACTGCATTGAAATTGATGAGTAAGACAAATGTGCAACAGTTTGGTATCTTTATTGTGGAAACGTTTCGAAACATTTCAACAATAGATACCAAACTGTTGCACATGCATCTTACTCATCAACTTGTCAGTATTTTATACCATTTTCAACATGTACAGTGGACCCCCGGCTAACGAACACCCCGGAAATCGTACAATTATGTAAGTATAATATTGTAAGTGCTTGTGGAAGTGTATTTTTGGGGGTCTGAAATAGACTAACCTACATGACATTATTTCTTAAGGAAGTAAATTCGTTCGGTAATGGCACTTGAGCAGGCTTCTGGAATTAATTTTTTTCGTTAGCCGGGGGTCCACTGTATTTGAATTATTCAATTTTTTTTTTTAACACACTGGCCATCTCCCACCGAGGCAGGGTGACCCCAAAAAAAAAGAAACACTTTCATCATCATTCACACTATCACTGTCTTTGCAGAGGTGCTTAGATATGATATTCTATTTTTTTTTTTTTTGTCATTTACAGTACACATACAAAAAAAAAAATATTATTGAGATTTATTCGGTAAGAGCAGAGTCCTGACAATGTAACAATCTGTGTCTCACATGCAGTACTTACCCATCAATTTATTAAGATGTTCTTCATTGATATGGTCAACATCTTCACGATGAGTACACAGTCTGGTTGCCTTAATGCCATCCCGCTCTATAATATTAGCTTCAGTTGCTTTTAAACACTGCACCATGTCATCAGTGCACCTATTAAATGATTTCCATTAATAAAACAAATTCTGAAGAATGTGTAAGGCTTCTAACAAAAATTTGTAATTGTACGTATATATGAATAATAGATTCAATCATGCAAATTAAAATTCCTCAGAGAGAGAGAGAAATGCTGGAGCTTGCTTGATGCTTGGCACTACTCTTAATAGGTTTGTAGTGGCACTTCTGACTGTGTACATAACACGAATTACTATAAATGGCACAAATAAACCCACACACACAAAAAATAAAACAGAGGATAAGTAGAATATTGTATATTTTGACCTTCCTCTGAGGTTCTTTTTAGCAGACCAGTGGTAGGGGCAAAATAAACCATATTCTTATTTTGCTTTGGGAAAAATAACTGCAACAATTATACACATTCTGTGGCTGTGCAATATCAAACTAATTCTCCTTTTGTGTGTCATTCCTTGTTGATATTGTACAATCATTAGCTAATGAATATATGAAATTTTCAGGCACTAATCGATTTCTAGTTAGAAAAACTCTCAAAAACATAAGAAACAAAAATATCTGTATTTGTAAAATGTCGCCTATCTCCCACAAATCAGTCATATTGCCCATCAAAGAAAATCTAACTAACTACTTTTTTTCCTAATATTCATGTGTGCTGCTTCATGACAGGCTTTCCTTTTTTTCATCTATATGAAACCTATACAGTGGATAAAAACTTTGTTTAGTTTCCCTTATTTAAGTGCGAGTTATTTGTGAATTATTTCTGCCATGGTATTGTGACTTTGATTTTTCTAACATGTACAATCATTATTTTTCCTACTATGCAAAATACAAATACAAATTTTTATTTCATTGCAAGTTTACATTGAGATTATGTAATTACAATAATGAGTTGCAGTGCAGAGAGAGCCACTATCATGCCATGGCATTATGGGCAGACTAAATTTAATGGCCTACAGACTACTTAATACTAGAGAAATTGATCATAGTTTGTTTAAGTTCTACAACTGTTTTTATTTATAGCAGACACTCATTACATCAATGATCCTCGATTTCTTCATTAGGATTTTTTTTTCTTTACAATTCATTTTCTTGTTTTGGCTATCCTAATTTCATGAACTCTGCCTACTCCCATACTAGACAAACTGTGTTTCTCCTAATTTTTTTCTTCTCTTAAAACTCCTAAGCTTCCCAAACTTTATTTAGTAGGCAAAATTTACAAAATTTTAATACAGTGGACCCTCGGTTTTCGTTGAAAATTCTTTCCAGAATGCTGTTCGAGTGCCGTTACAGAACGAATTTGTTCTCATAAGGACAAATGTAAATTAGATTAGTCATTTCAGACCCCCAAATAAAAGCTCTTACAAAAATACACTTACATAATTGTTCGAGTTTGGAGGTGAACGAAAACCGAGGGTCCACTGTAATACCCTCTATCCAGTTCCTCTTGCCCTCTCCAATACATTGGTGAAATTCCTTACTACTGCTCCTCCGGCCTGTTCTAATTACAGCTCCTCTTGCCCTTTCCAGTACATTAGTGAAACTGGCCACCCCTTCTTGACAAAAATGAAACACTAAAAGTGTTTGCCTTGCTGATACTAACAATGCTATTTTGTCATGTAGGGAATGTAATTATCCCCATAAGCTGGGATGATTGTGGTCCCCAAAACAATCACTGTTCTAGCCTGCACATATACCATCTTGTTGTAGTGGCACTATACACAACATTTTTATGTTAGGTAAAAGGACACGTGCAACTAATGTGACATTTTATTGTGGCAACGTTTTGCTCTCTAGGAGCTTTGTCCAGCCCTAATGTGAATCATGACCTGTTTTGTTTCTGTAAATGTTGGAGCTTTCCATTATGTACTCAAATGCTCTGGTCTTCAGAACATGTGTAACTTGACCTGACCTAGGCATTCTCCTACCTTCTTCCTCTGGCATGTCTTCTGACTTTCTCTTCTCTTCACCTGACCTGTCTTCTGAATTTCTCCTCCTCTCCTCACCTAACCTGTCTTCTGGCTTTCTCTGTTTTTTTTTCTTAGTTGTAACTTGATAATGACATATTGTAGGTTCAGACTGAAATATCATCTAAAGTTTCCTTTCCAAATTGTGGGTTAGTAACTGCAACAATTATTCTTAACTGAATTAAGGTTTTATGAGAAGTGTGAAGAGAAGACAAGGTGAGACATTAAAGGAATGAATGTATATTTGAATGGAAGATGTTTCAGGGTGGAAGCAAACACAGCTCTCTAAGTATATTATTACAAACTCGAGGCAACAAGATACCTTTGATATATCTTTGATGAGTTCCAAGAGTCTTTCTACTCTTGGAGCCCAGCCATATACCTTATGCTTGAAATTGAATAGGAAAAAAAGTTTTGAGTTTTTTTTTTTTTTGTTAACTCTTGCAGCATGGCCTGAAGCCAAACATATTTGTGGACTGCCTGATTAGCCAAACTTTTGCTGCTTCTATTCACATACCTACTATAGATTTTCATGTACAAAATTCAGAGAGAAAAGTTGCTCACCTTCCAAGACGAACTGATTGTAGGATATTAATAAATTCATTATCGTCCTGTCGTCGAACCTCAGTCAGTTCCACATTTACACTTATGCAACGATTCCAAGCAGATGTTTGAAAACAGAACACTCTTTTCTCTCCAGGCTTTGTAACTGGAGGCAGTTGTAAGAAATCTCCACAAAATATAAGTTGTATACCACCAAATGGTTTGTCATTTCCCCGAACTGCTCGTCCCACTGCCTCTAGTTTCTTGAAAAGGAAAAATATATGCAATATAAAGTACTGTACATATATACAATGGTAGGTAACAAAATAATTCAACATCATTTCAAAATGTGGTAATTTAAAAAATAAAAGATCACCTCTGTTATATGTATTGAAGGTCACAAGGATCATTAGCCCCAAGACCCGATCACAAACCAGGCCTTCTGGCAGATGCCTTGGTCAATCAGATTGTTGGTGATTGTGCCCTCTAGTCCAACATAAACACTACAGCCTGACTAATCAGGAACTGTTTGAATGAATTTGTCAAGTTTTTCACTTTAAGGCAGAAGTGTATGGGTAATTTGCCATCATCAGTCTCCTGGGTGAAACCTTATCAAAAGCCTCATCCAAGTCAAACAAACATCTTATACTCTGTCACAGTTCACTGCCTCATATATCAGTGAAAAAGAAAAGAAATATGAAACTCTGTAGTAAGCATATTAGGCCATACTCTAGGTAGGTCTAATCTGCACCCAATCATTCCTACTCAGACCTAGAACTAGAAAAACTCACAGGTAAGGACCCACTAGGGGGTGAGGGAAAAGTTAGGATAGTTGAAGAATAGATGGGGGAGAGGAAAGAACTACAGTAGTATAAGTAAAAAAGCTGGGGCTAAACCCAGCAGGAAAGGCATTGTAAGGCTTGTGCTCCCCAACTCTTCAAGACTCGTCAGGCAAGGTCGCCAAAAGGTCAGACGGTGTGGTGGCTCCAAACAACTCTAAGCAATGCTCCTCACCCAACTGCATAATGACACACCCACGGCTATGGTATTTTAATAGTGATGGATGGAGAGAGATTATAGCAATGATGTTATTTGCATTAGACCATCAAGGCATTTAAAGGTCATGAAAAGTGGCTTAAGTAAAGGCTAAGTGTAAAATGGTAGAGGAACAGGATTGTAAAGAGATCAGAAGAGGTTTTGAAGCTTGTGAGGGGTGTTCTTGTGCTGTCCAGATCAATACAGGTGTGCTAACCTGGATTCCAGAGGTTTATCTGTCTACCCACCAAAAAAGTATTGCATCCCCCACAAGGCACCTTGTATACCTTCCAACTGGGTTTGTAGGTGAATTCTTTATTAGTATGTTTTTAAGTATCCCTGAATTCTTAAATATTACCTGTATGTTAAATATTTTAAGGGCATTAGGTAGAGTGGTTAAATTCTCATTAAATAGGAGCACCGACAAATCCTTCCTCGGTGGGGTTATCCTAGATTCAGTTATTCGTAGCTGAAATAAAGATCTTTTCAGCTAAATCGTTAGGATGTCAAACTCTTGTTGCAATATCATAGATTTTCACAATTTCCTCGTTTAACCCTTTCAGGGTTTCGGTCGTACTAGTACGGCTTACGCCCTGTGGTTATGGTCGTACTAGTACGCCTAAATTCTAGCGCCCTCAAATCAAGCAGAAACAGGCTGTTAAGCCTAAATGTGATAGAATGAGTCTGTGCGGTCAGTGTGAGCAGTATAAAAAAATTCCTGCACCACACAGTGCATAATGAGGAAAAAAAAAACTGACCGTGTTTTTGGTTTAAAACAGTGACTTTGCAGTCTATTTTTGTATGGTATTTATGCTTGTATTCTCGTTTTCTTAGTCTCATTTTATAGAATAGATGATATATTACAGAAATAGAGATAATTTTGACTGGTTTCACGATGACACGTACCTTGAAACTGAGCGCAAAGTAGCGAAAATGTTCGATTTTGGCCGATGTTCAAGAGAAAACAAATCACACCATGCGTCCAATACACATCAACTGGAGAGTCTAATATTCTTGCACAAGTCCGCTGATATCATTTATACCATTTTTACAATGATGCAGTTGTATACATAACAGTAAATCTTCTATTTTTTGTGAATAAAAATTCAAAATGGAAAGCAAAAGTAATGTAAGAGGGGCCTGGAGACGTGACTAATGAACAGAGAAGATGTTATTTTAGTGCCAGGAATGTCTGCCTTGTTTATTATGGACCCTATTTTGAAATTGGCATCGTTTGAAATTTGTGTGAAATTGGCCAAATTGCCATTTTCTGACCACTTTTTTGGGTAGTTGAAATTGGTATATAGGCGGTTTCTTGTACTCAATCGATAGAAGAAATGGAGTTCTAGCGAAATAGCTATAATTTTAGTAGACTGAAACATTGGAATTTGTCGAAAATAGGGCTCAAAGTAGGCGAAATCGCCGATGCGTAAATGTCATCGATACCGCTAACTTCGCGAAAGCAAAATTCCGTTAGTTTTCGATCAAATTTCATAATGTTTGTGGCGTTATGATTGGAAAACGATTCTCTATCATTTCATAAGAAAAAATATTTATTTTTTTTTTAAATTCTTGGACCCTGAGAACGAGTTTCGGAGAGGGTCCTTGGACCCCCAAAGGGATAAATACTACTGTCTTGGTCTCGTGCTGTATAATGAAGGATTGTACATCACTGATATCACCACCTTGGGACTTCTGGTCTTCGGTTTGCCTACTATTGTAGCCATCTGTTTTCTCTCTGTCCATTCCTCCCAGAGAGAGAGAGAGAGAGAGAGAGAGAGAGAGAGATGGAAATGCCAGAGTACATCAGTGTGGGGGAGGGATGGAGGTGCGAGAGTACATCAGTGTACAAAACAGTGATAATAATGACTTCCAATGATTAAATCAATTGGACTAACTGTGTCCGTCTGTATGTCTGGACAGGCTAACTTGACCTTGGCTGCCTTTAGTGCTGCAACTGTTTCTTTTAGTCCCTTGATATGCACAGACTTAGGCAAATCATAGTGTCATCAAGAAAGGAAGTCCATGAGTCATGGTATGTCTCAAGTCTGTCAAGCTGCCTGTCACTTAATGTTTTCCAGAAGATGTTCAGAGCTGGTATGCCAGTCCTGAGGTGGAGTGACTTGCTTGAGGCAAAGTCCTGCCACCTCACATCCAGCACCCAGTGTAATGCCCGATTCTGGATTCATTGCATTTCCACTTGTGTATATGTCCAACACACTTTACAAGCTTCCCAAATACATGTAATTTATTTTAATCATGCTTCTTGACACTCATCCACAACACCACTAACAAACCAGTGCTCTTCTACATCTCTTCCAAATTTGAAACCATCAAATCTGAATTCCCAGTTTTGAGATTTTTCCTGTGATGTACCTCTGACCAGTTTTGAGTCCTCCTACTCCTGCTACCCAGCCAAGGGTTAGGCTTTTCTGGGGCCTGCTGTAGCTATTGGCAGATATCTGGCCCACATATCCATCACAGCCCAGGTGACCTGGCATCTGGTGGAAGTAATGACTTAGTTTCCTCTTGAAAACTTAAGCATTTGTTCCTGCAGTATTTCAGATATCTGCTGGTAATATATTGAACAGTCTAGGCCCACAGATGTTGATAGAGTGTTCTTGTACAAGAGGGCCCCGATGATACAGCCTTTTTTCACTTTCAAATGCATAAAAGGCCTGATAACATGTTTACAACATCATGTATTATGTGAGTAATTGCCCTATGTAATCACTGTGGTTCGCAAAGCATACTGAAGATTTATTATATGTAATCAGGTGATCATCACTGGAGTGAGGTTAACATAGATACTAAGGGCCTGGGGCACATCTACAGCATAAATTAAGAGACACCTGTATAAAAAATAATATACAGTGGACCCCCAAGTAACAAACAAAATTCATTCCAGAAGCCTGCTCAAGTGCCATTACTGAACGAATTTACTCCCTTAAGAAATAATGTCAAGTAGGTTAGTTCATTTCAGACCCCCAAAAATACACTTACAAAAGCACTTACAATATTATACTTACATAATTGTATGATTTCCGGGGTGTTCGTAATTCGGGGGTCCACTGTAGTTGGTAATTTTTTTTAACTCAATAGTCATCTCCTGCCCCAGAAGGATTAATAACATTATAGAAAATGATTTTACTATTAACCCAGCCTATGACAAAAATGGCAATATTTCTTTATCACTCCATGTTCAAATTAATATTCATAGAGAGGATGAATCAGAGAAAACAGGGTCTTCTTTTCTTTGATTCCTCCTATGTAATAGAATTTCTGAATTAGCCTCTCATGATGAACTCTACTGAATGGTTCCTAAAATGCTTACATCTTCAACTATGTAATAATACATATTTGATAAACTGTACAGAAATTCAGCGACAAATTATTTAGCAGGTTTGTGCTCTAATATACTTTCATCCACTTTTCTCTAATGGCTTTCACCAATATTTTTACAACAGACAAGTAGGTAGAGATTAAAAAAAATGAGCATGTCCGATTCTATTGACACTTTTTTTAACAGAATTCCTATTAAACGTAAAGATGATAAGTTTATCAGCTTCAGCATGAAAAAAATAATTTATTTTCATTATGCTAATAGTCTTGACTTTCTGTTGGAAGTATTTATTGTACTTACAGCTTTATTGGTTTTCAAATATCTTTTAATCAGAATTTTTGTAATGTTAATGGATAAGTTATTTGACTGAACAAGAACTGCTTCTTACAATATACAGTGGACCCCGAGTTTCGTAAGGTTCTTATTTCGTAAACATCGTGTTTCGTAGTTTTTCGATTTCGAGAATCGTAAAATGGCTCGTGTCGTAACGTAACCTTACACACAAACCCGCCATATAAAAGAGAGGAGCTTACGACGACGTTTGCCGACTTGGACCATTTACAAAGCACACTGTTATTTATGTATTAGACCTTCCGCGTCTGCGCCCGCGACGAGACGCCGCCAGTGAAGCGTTGTTTACCATTGAGAGAACATTACCTAGCGCCTCTTTCAAACATTCACACTACATTTGGTGTTTTTTTGGTGGTTTAGTGATTGTCACTGTGAAATAAGTCACCATGGGTCCAAAGAAGCTTCCTAGTGGCACCCTGTGGTAAAGAAGGTGAGGAACACCATCGAACTGAAGAAAGAGATTATAGAAAAATATGAGAGTGGCGTACGTCTGAGTGATCTTGCCAGGATGTACAACAAAACCCCATCTACTATCAGCTCTATCCTGGCAAAGAGAAATGAGATCAAGGAAGCTAATGTTGCAAAAGGGGTTGATATGTTAACGAAAAATAGATCGAAAACAGTGGATGAGGTTGAGAAGTTGTTGTTGGTGTGGATCCATGAAAACAGAGAGCGGGTGATAGTATTTCCATGGCGATAATTTGTGAAAAGGCAGAAGTTGGACGCAGATCTTGTCAAGACAATGCCTGCAACCAGTGGTGAGGCAAGTGATTTTAAAGCCAGCAAAGGCTGGTTTGACAGGTTTAAGAAACGTAGTGGCATACACAGTGTTGTGAGACATGGTGAGGCAGCCAGCTCAGACAAACGTGCAGCTGAAAAATTTGTGCATGAATTCCAGGGGTTCGTAGAGGCTGAACAATTCCTCCCCCAACAAGTGTTTAACTGTGATGAAACAGGCCTGTTTTGGAAGAAAATGCCCAACAGGACCTACATTACTCAGGAGGAAAAGGCACAGCCAGGACACAAGCCTATGAAAGACAGGTTAACTCTTATGATGTGTCCAATGCCAGTGGTGATTTTAAAGTGAAGCCTTTACTGGTGTATCACTATGAAAATCCCAGACCCTTCAAGAATCACAGTGTTGACAAGAATAATTTCTGTGTGCATTGGAAGGCTAACACCAAGGCATGGGTCACTACGGAGATTTTCAAGGAATGGGTGACTGGAGTGTTTGGCCCTACTGTGAAGAAATACCTCTTGAAAAGAAATTGCCACTCAAGTGCCTCCTGATACTGGACAATGCTCCAGCTCACCCTCACAACTTGCAAGAGTGTTTGTCTGACAAGTTTAATTTCATCAGAGTGAAGTTCTTGCCTCCTAACACCACTCCTCTCCTCCAGCCCATGGACGAGCAGGTCATTTCCAACTTCAAGAAACTGTACACCAAAGCACTGTTTGAAAAGTGCTTTGAAGTGACCTCGGACACTGAGTTGACCCTAAGAGAGTTCTGGAAAGATCACTTCAACATTGTGCATTGCATACGCCTTATAGGTAAGGCTTGGGAGGGAGTGACTTCCAGGACTTTGAACTCTGCTTGGAGACCATTGTGGCCAGGTTGTGTCCAACAGAGGGATTTTGAAGGATTTGAGGCTGACCCTGACCTTGACCCTGATGACCCTGTGCCTGTTGTGGACTCTATTGTGGCATTGGGGAACAGCCTGGGGTTGGAGGTGAGTGGTGAGGATGTGGAAGAGTTGGTGGAGGAGCACAGGGTAGAGCTAACAACTGAAGAGCTGCAAGAGCTTCATCTGGAACAGCAACAGACCACAGCTGAGGTTATTGTTTCAAAGGAGGAGGGTGAGAGACAGGAGTTGCAGACATTTGTTGAAAGACACCACCCTGAGCAAGCTGAAATGAGCCTTCTGTGCAGCCACTTCAGTGACAGAGCCATGTCGCACTTCAGGAAAGTGTTGAAGGGTCGCCAGAAACAGAGGACTCTGGACAGTTACTTTACCAGGCAGGGGTCTGGTGACTCTCAAGCTGGTCCTAGTGGCATTAAAAGACCAAGAAGGGAAGTAACTCCAGAGAGGGACTTGTTACCTGAAGTCCTTTTGGAGGGGGATTCCCCTTCCAACCACTAACTCCCTGCCCCTATCAGCAACTCTACCTTCCAGATGCCTGCAACTCTTCAATAAAGGTAAGTAAATGTATATATATATATATATTGTTTTTAATTTAGTATGTGAATATTTTTTTGTGGAACGGATTAATTGTATTTACATTATTTCTTATGGGAAATAATGGTTCGAATTTCGTAAACTTCGTGTTAAGTACGTACTAGCTCCTGGAATGGATTAATTACGATACTCGGGGGTCCACTGTACAGTGGACCCCCACCTAACGAACACCCCAGAAATCGTACAATTATGTAAGTATAATATTGTAAGTGCTTGTGGAAGTGTATTTTTGGGGGTCTGAAATAGACTAACCTACGTGACATTATTTCTTAAGGAAGTAAATTCGTTCGGTAATGGCACTTGAGCAGGCTTCTGGAATGAATTTTGTTTGTTAGGCGGGGGTCCATTGTACCTGATAATCACTTTACTGAAGGCATGACTTACTTTAAAGAAGACTCCATCAACCATAGAGATTTCATCAACAATGAGATGCTGGCATTTTCTCCACTGTTGGGCAACCACTTTCCTTGTTGCCAGCTGGATACATTGTTCAAGAGAGGCCTTTCCACTTCCAATTCCTGAAAATAACAAGAGATAAACATTCTTTCCTTCAATATATCTACTTGAATTAAGTTGTTCAATTTATAAAGCACTAGAACCACTTAGTTATTTAGTGCTTAATATAAAAAGTTGAAAGCATCATTATTAACCAAGGTACGGGCGGGGATTGAACTTGTTGCTAGTGAGTCATAAAACTCCAGACCGGTGCATTAGCCATGGTTTGTTTGCAATCGTGTCATTATGATTTTGTGGGGCATCATTATGAATTTGCTATCATCATTACCAATTTTCAGCTATGTCAGCAATTTGTTATCACTGCCAGTTTGCTGCTATTGTGATCAATCTACTGTCATACTGCATAAAATTGTAATATTGAATAATTAAAAGTAATTCTTAGCCCAATAACTGCAGTTCAAACCACATCCCTAATTAATGTAATCTGTTTCAAATTCTATAAATCATTAACAAATTTGGAAGAATTCTCCCAGCTATTTAGGCCAAAAATATATAACTATATTCTTAATCAAGCACTCAGCATGTATAAATACCAAGTCGTGATGTTTCTGCTCGAGGTATTAACTATAGCACCATCTGTATGTCATTTTTAAAAGTATTTTTTTCTTTTATCACTAATGTGTGTTTTGAAAACATTACGTCACTTGCATTTTGCTCATGCTGTACCAACATACAGTGCTAGTCATGGCATTATGCCAGGTGAGCGCCCCGGCATAATGCCGTGACGAAAATCAAAGGCCTACCATACAGGGAGGTCTCTTTTCGTCAGTGCATTATGCCAGGTAGCAGCTGTTAGCACAACGTCACGGCCTGCTGCCACACTCCACAGTGACTCCTCAGTGCTCACATGGCTTCCGTGGTGAGAGGAAGTGTTGCACTTTTCTCTCTTATCTACCCCATCTTTTGTCCAGTGTTCCCTTTGGTTTTGGGGCTATATATGTTTGATTATGGGTAAAAGGATGTCTTTAACACCTGAAACTATAGCTCAAATCATAGGGTTTCACAAAGCTGGGCACCAAACGAAAGAAATAGTGGAGAATGTTGGTGTGTGTAAGTGTTCATTGAGGAACTGGGTGCAGCGTTTAGCGGCTGGTGGTGGTGTCGAGTTACTGTCTGCCAAACCTCGGATTGGCCCCTCGAAGAAGACATCTGTTCGTACCTTAAATGTGTTAAATAAGCAGTTAGAGAGTACACCTAAGATAACTGCTAGAGAATTGAAAGAAAAGAACCCACATCTTCTCTCAGAGGAGTCTGTAAGAACTGTTAATAGACGTGTGTCAGAACTGGGCTACAGTAGTCACCGCCAGGTTAAGAAACTGATCCTCTCCAAGCCACAGAAGAAACGTAGGCTGGATTATGCAAAGAAATATCTTCAATGGACTCCTAAACAGTGGTCTGAAGTATTTTGGAGTGATAAAGCAACCTTCACCATCACCTGTAACCGTGGGGGACATGTGTACCGGCCCAGAGGTAGTGAGACGCTAGACTCACGCTACACCTGTGGGACCACCAAACACCCACACTTGCTCATGATTTGGTGGTGTTTCAGTGCTCAGTGTTGGTGAACTCATTGTGCTTCCCAAAAACCAGTATAAGAATCAGTATAATTAACTGGAGTTATTGTGTGACGATTTACCTGAGGAATTTGACAAGTTTGGGGCTATGGTTTTTATGTAGGATGGTGCACCGTGTCATACCGCCAAATCTGTAGTACAGTGGCTTAAGGACTGAGAAGTGAGGTTCTTTAATGACTGGCCAGGCAATTCCCCAGACCTAAACCCTATTGAGAACCTCTGGTAAATGGTGAAACAAAGTTTACTGGGCAAGGATATCAGTTCCATCCTGCAGCAGGAGGCTGCTCTACATGAGGCATGGAATAATATACCTCCTCAAACCCTCAAGAATTTGTGTGAGAGTCTTCCTACACGGCTGAGGGACGTGATTAAGCGTAAAGGACACAGCACCAAGTATTAAAACCTCAGTAAGTGTGCAAATATATATAGTATTATAATCTTTCATGGTATGTTTGTGTTTTGATATGTGTGTGTGTGGGGGGGGGGCGGCATAATACCATGACTAGCACTGTATTTATGGGAAAAGTTCTGAATCCATACAGTGGCTGCAGAATGGGAGACAACCAGGTTTGATCCAGGAAAGAGAAAAGATGGAACTGTACTCTTTTCCTAATGTATTATGATCTTCATTTTTTTTATATTTACTCCATCTGCTCTTTAAAATATGGTGCCGGTCATCCTTCCCTTACACAACTATTGTACAAATGCGGTGATAACAGCAGAAAAGCGGTAAAAGCACCAAACATAATGAACAATGGTTCAACTGAAAGCCAGCAAAAATGTGGAACACTGAAAAGAGGGAGCTGTATATGCAGGGCCCTCCTGTATGTATAATGTACAGTGGACCCTCGGTTTTCGTACAGCTCCCAACTCGAACAATTGTGTAAGTGTATTTTTGTAAGTGCTTTTGTAAGTGTATTTTTGGGGTTCTGAAACGACTAATCTAATTTACATTCGTCCTTATGGGAACAAATTCGTTCGGTAACGGCACTCGAACAGCATTCTGGAAAGAATTATCGACGAAAACCGAGGGTCCACTGTATTTATTTTACTTTTTTATCATTTTTTGGGGCTAAGCTGTATTGAGTGCTTAATATATAATAGTGTAAACACGTAATCAGGAGTTTTAGATGCATTTGATAATGAATACAGTACAGGTATCCCTCAACATTCGCGAGGGTTAGGGGATCAAGAGCCTCGTGAATGTTGAAAAATCGCGAATGTTTGGTGCCCCAATATATTGTAGGGAAATATAATACAATACTGCTTCCTTAACCTATTGAACCATGAACAATCGTAAAACACATATAAACATCATAAAATAATGTACTATATACATGTTATTTTGACATGAGCTGGCTGTGGTGGGAGGCCTGTAATAGTATAATTATACAATATGTATTTTATAGTGTTGTGAAGTGTCATGGGGAATCAAGAGTTACATACACACTGCTTCTTCTCCCTCTGCTGTAGCTCCGCCCACTTTGTAATGATGCCAAATGTTGAATTAAATATGTATACATTAGAACAAAAAATGAAACTCCAACTTCATAACTTTATTTTAATTTGCATAACTCATATATTACAGAAAACAATAAAAAAGTAAAATACACATACAACGAGTTAAGCTTACAGTAAAATACATTAAATTCACCATCAAACATCGTTACGAAGTGGGAGGAGCTATTGGAGGGAGGGATAGGCGCAGTAACATTCAGTGTCTGGTGAGTCGTCATGGGTGTTGGATGTTAGCCTTAGTGCTAATAAAATGTTGTGTAATTACACTAATATTAGTAATAAAGGTTATCTATCTATTACATTTATTCCAAATTGATATCAGAAACATGATAAATACCCTAGAACTGTAATAAAGATGCTGAAATGAATAATATATGTCATATTATATGAGGGGTAACAGATCAGGCAAGACCGCCACCATATATGAGATGTTTACATCAGGGTAAACATGCCTAAATCACTCTTGTCGTAAGAATAAATGCAAAAATAGCATTTATTGTTTTTAGAATAATAATAATTTATAATAATTGATCTGGAGCACTTTAAATGTTATCAGTATTTGGTAGCTGACATTTAGAGCACTCCACAGCAATTATTATTATTATTATTATTATTTCCCTTTAATATATTGTAAGAAAATATTATTATTAATAATAATAATTATTATTATTTCCTAAAATATATTGTAGGGGAAAAAATAATTAATAATAATAATAATAATAATTGC
>WNWK01013203.1:28750-56268 GCA_009830355.1 Cherax destructor
TGTTCAGAGCTGGTATGGTCCTGAGGTGGGTGACTTGCTTGAGGCAAAGTCCCCCCCTCCCCATCCAGCACCCAGTGTAATGCCCGATTCTGGATTCATTGCATTTCCACTTGTGTATATGCCCAACACATTTTAAAAGTTTCCCCAAATACTTTAATTTTTTTTAATCATGCTTCTTGACACTCATCCAAACACCACAAAAAACCAGTGCCTTCTACATCTTTTCCCAAATTTAAAACCACTTGAATTCCCAGTTTTGAGATTTTTCCTGTGATGTACCCCCTGACCATTTTTGAGTCCTCCTACCCTGCTCCCCACCCAAAGGGTTGGCTTTTCTGGGGCCTGCTGTAGCTATTGGCAGATATCTGGCCCATATCCATCACACCCAGGTGACCTGGCATTTGGGGAAGTAATGACTTAGTTTCCTTTAAAAACTTAACATTTGTTCCTCAGTATTTCAGATATCTCTGGTAATATATTGAACAGTCTGGGCCCACAGATGTTGATAAGTGTTCTTGTACAAGAGGGCCCGATGATACAGCCTTTTTCACTTTCAAATGCATAAAAGGCCTGATAACATGTTTACAACATCATGTATTATGTGAGTAATTGCCCTATGTAATCACTGTGGTTTGCAAAGCATACTGAAGATTTATTATATGTAATCAGGTGATCATCACTTGAGTGAGGTTAACATAGATACTAAGGGCCTGGGGCACATCTACAGCATAAATTAAGAGACACCTGTATAAAAAATAATATACAGTGGACCCCCAAGTGACAAACAAAATTCATTCCAGAAGCCTGCTCAAGTGCCATTACTGAACGAATTTACTTCCTTAAGAAATAATGTCAAGTAGGTTAGTTCATTTCAGACCCCCAAAAATACACTTACAAAAGCACTTACAATATTATACTTACATAATTGTACGATTTCCGGGGTGTTCGTAATTCGGGGGTCCACTGTAGTTGGTAATTTTTTTTAACTCAATAGTCATCTCCTGCCCCAGAAGGATTAATAACATTATAGAAAATGATTTTACTATTAACCCAGCCTATGACAAAAATGGCAATATTTCTTTATCACTCCATGTACAAATTAATATTCATAGAGAGGATGAATCAGAGAAAACAGGGTCTTCTTTTCTTTGATTCCTCCTATGTAATAGAATTTCTGAATTAGCCTCTCATGATGAACTCTACTGAATGGTTCCTAAAATGCTTACATCTTCAACTCTGTAATAATACATATTTGATAAACTGTACAGAAATTCGGTGACAAATTATTTAGCAGGTTTGTGCTCTAATAAACTTTCATCCACTTTTCTCTAATGGCTTTCACCAATATTTTTACAACAGACAAGTAGGTAGAGATTAAAAAAAATGAGCATGTCCGATTCTATTGGACACTTTTTTTTTAACAGAATTCCCTATTAAAAGTAAAGATGATAAGTTTATCAGTTTCAGCATGAAAAAAATAATTTATTTTCATTATGCTAATAGTCTTGACTTTCTGTTGGAAGTATTTATTGTACTTACAGCTTTATTGGTTTTCAAATATCTTTTAATCAGAATTTTTGTAATGTTAATGGATAAGTTATTTGACTGAACAAGAACTGCTTCTTACAATATACAGTGGACCCCCGAGTTTCGTAAGGTTCTTATTTCGTAAACATCGTGTTTCGTAAGCTTTTTTCGATTTCGAGAATCGTAAAATGGCTCGTGTTTCGTAACGTATTAGACCTGTCCGCCTGCTCTGCGCCTGCGCAGGACGCAGGAAGCCGCCAGTGAAGCGTTGTTTACCATTGAGAGAACATTACCTAGCGCACTCTTTCAAACATTCACACTACATTTGTTGTTTTTTTTGGTGGTTTAGTGATTGTCACTGTGAAATAAGTCACCATGGGTCCAAAGAAGCTTCCTAGTGGCACCCCTGTGGTAAAGAAAGTGAGGAACACCATCGAACTGAAGAAAGAGATTATAGAAAAATATGAGAGTGGCGTACGTCTGAGTGATCTTGCCAGGATGTACAACAAAACCCCATCTACTATCAGCTCTATCCTGGCAAAGAGAAATGAGATCAAGGAAGCTAATGTTGCAAAAGGGGTTGATATGTTAATGAAAAATAGATCGAAAACAGTGGATGAGGTTGAGAAGTTGTTGTTGGTTGGATCCATGAAAAACAGAGAGGAGTGATAGTATTTCCATGGCGATAATTTGTGAAAAGGCAAGGAAGTTGCACGCAGATCTTGTCAAGACAATGCCTGCAACCAGTGGTGAGGCAAGTGATTTTAAAGCCAGCAAAGGCTGGTTTGACAGGTTTAAGAAACGTAGTGGCATACACAGTGTTGTGAAACATGGTGAGGCAGCCAGCTCAGACAAACGTGCAGCTGAAAAATTTGTGCATGAATTCCAGGGGTTCGTAGAGGCTGAACAATTCCTCCCCCAACAAGTGTTTAACTGTGATGAAACAGGCCTGTTTTGGAAGAAAATGCCCAACAGGACCTTCATTACTCAGGAGGAAAAGGCACAGCCAGGACACAAGCCTATGAAAGACAGGTTAACTCTTATGATGTGTGCCAATGCCAGTGGTGATTTTAAAGTGAAGCCTTTACTGGTGTATCACTATGAAAATCCCAGACCCTTCAAGAATCACAGTGTTGACAAGAATAATTTGTGTGTGCATTGGAAGGCTAACACCAAGGCATGGGTCACTACGGAGATTTTCAAGGAATGGGTGACTGGAGTGTTTGGGCCTACTGTGAAGAATTGCCTCTTGGAAAAGAAATTGCCACTCAAGTGCCTCCTGATACAGGACAATGCTCCTGCTCACCCTCACAACTTGCAAGAGTGTTTGTCTGACAAGTTTAATTTCATCAGAGTGAAGTTCTTGCCTTCTAACACCACTCCTCTCCTCCAGCCCATGGACGAGCAGGTCATTTCCAACTTCAAAAAACTGTACACCAAAGCACTGTTTGAAAAGTGCTTTGAAGTGACCTTAGACACTGAGTTGACCCTAAGAGAGTTCTGGAAAGATCACTTCAACATTGTGCATTGCATACGCCTTATAGGTAAGGCTTGGGAGGGAGTGACTTCCAGGACTTTGAACTCTGCTTGGAGACCATTGTGGCCAGGTTGTGTCCAACAGAGGGATTTTGAAGGATTTGAGGCTGACCCTGACCTTGACCCTGACCTTGACCCTGACGACCCTGTGCCTGTTGTGGACTCTATTGTGGCATTGGGGAACAGCCTGGGGTTGGAGGTGAGTGGTGAGGATGTGGAAGAGTTGGAGGACGAGCACAGGGTAGAGCTAACAACTGAAGAGCTGCAAGAGCTTCATCTGGAACAGCAACAGACCACAGCTGAGGTTATTGCTTCAAAGGAGGAGGGTGAGAGACAGAAGGAGGTGCCCTCTTCAGTGCTTAATGAGTTGCAGACATTTGTTGAAAGACACCACCCTGAGCAAGCTGAAATGAGCCTTCTGTGCAGCCACTTCAGTGACAGAGCCATGTCGCACTTCAGGAAAGTGTTGAAGGGTCGCCAGAAACAGAGGACTCTGGACAGTTATTACCAGGCAGGGGTCTGGTGACTCTCAAGTTGGTCCTAGTGGCATTAAAAGACCAAGAAGGGAAGTAACCCCAGAGAGGGACGTGTTACCTGAAGTCCTTTTGGAGGGGGATTCCCCTTCCAACCACTAACTCCCTGCCCCTATCAGCAACTCTACCTTCCAGATGCCTGCAACTCTTCAATAAAGGTAAGTAAATGTATATATATATATATATTGTTTTAATTTAGTATGTGAATATTTTTTTGTGGAACGGATTAATTGTATTTACATTATTTCTTATGGGAAATAATGGTTCGAATTTCGTAAACTTCATGTTAAGTACTAGCTCCTGGAACGGATTAATTACGATACTCGGGGGTCCACTGTACAGTGGACCCCCACCTAATGAACACCCCAGAAATCGTACAATTATGTAAGTATAATATTGTAAGTGCTTGTGGAAGTGTATTTTTGGGGGTCTGAAATAGACTAACCTACGTGACATTATTTCTTAAGGAAGTAAATTGTTCGGTAATGGCACTTGAGCAGGCTTCTGGAATGAATTTTGTTAATAGGCGGGGTCCATTGTACCTGATAATCACTTTACTGAAGGCATGACTTACTTTAAAGAAGACTCCATCAACCATAGAGATTTCATCAACAATGAGATGCTGGCATTTTCTCCACTGTTGGGCAACCACTTTCCTTGTTGCCAGCTGGATACATTGTTCAAGAGAGGCCTTTCCACTTCCAATTCCTGAAAATAACAAGAGATAAACATTCTTTCCTTCAATATATCTACTTGAATTAAGTTGTTCAATTTATAAAGCACTAGAACCACTTAGTTATTTAGTGCTTAATATAAAAAGTTGAAAGCAT
This sequence comes from Cherax destructor, assembly GCA_009830355.1. Lineage (NCBI taxonomy): Eukaryota > Metazoa > Arthropoda > Malacostraca > Decapoda > Parastacidae > Cherax > Cherax destructor. The sequence goes on from WNWK01013203.1 coordinate 33,177, forward strand.
CATTATTAACCAAGGTACGGGCGGGGATTGAACTTGTTGCTAGTGAGTCATAAAACTCCAGACCGGTGCATTAGCCATGGTTTGTTTGCAATCGTGTCATTATGATTTTGTGGGGCATCATTATCAATTTGCTATCATCATTACCAATTTTCAGTTATGTCAGCAATTTGTTATCACTGCCAGTTTGCTGCTATTGTGATCAATCTACTGTCATACTGCATAAAATTGTAATATTGAATAATTAAAAGTAATTCTTAGCCCAATAACTGCAGTTCAAACCACATCCCTAATTAATGTAATGTGTTTCAAATTCTATAAATCATTAACAAATTTGGAAGAATTCTCCCAGCTATTTAGGCCAAAAATATATAACTATATTCTTAATCAAGCACTCAGCATGTATAAATACCACCATTACATTAAGGTGATACCAAGTCGTGATGTTTCTGCTCGAGGTATTAACTATAGCACCATCTGTATGTCATTTTTAAAAGTATTTTTTTCTTTTATCACTAATGTGTGTTTTGAAAACATTACGTCACTTGCATTTTGCTCATGCTGTACCAACATACAGTGCTAGTCATGGCATTATGCCAGGTGAGCGCCCCGGCATAATGCCGTGACGGAAATCAAAGGCCTACCATACAGGGGAGGTCTCTTTTCGTCAGTGCATTATGCCAGGTAGCAGCTGTTAGCACAACGTCACGGCCTGCTGCCACACTCCACAGTGACTCCTCAGTGCTCACATGGCTTCCGTGGTGAGAGGAAATGTTGCACTTTTCTCTATCATCTACCCCATCTTTTGTCCAGTGTTCCCTTTGGTTTTGGGGCTATATATGTTTGATTATGGGTAAAAGGATGTCTTTAACACCTGAAACTATAGCTCAAATCATAGGGCTTCACAAAGCTGGGCACCAAACGAAAGAAATAGTGGAGAATGTTGGTGTGTGTAAGTGTTCAGTGAGGAACTGGGTGCAGCGTTTCAAGGCTGGTGGCGGTGTCGAGTTACTGTCTGCCAAACCTCGGCTTGGCCCCTCGAAGAAGACATCTGTTCGTACCTTAAATGTGTTAAATAAATAAGGAGTTAGAGAGTACACCTAAGATAACTGCTAGAGAATTGAAAGAAAAGAACCCACATCTTCTCTCAGAGGAGTCTGTAAGAACTGTTAATAGACATGTGTCAGAACTGGGCTACAGTAGTCACCGCCAGGTTAAGAAACTGATCCTCTCCAAGCCACAGAAGAAACGTAGGCTGGATTATGCAAAAAAATATCTTCAATGGACTCCTAAACAGTGGTCTGAAGTATTTTGGAGTGATAAAGCAACCTTCACCATCACCTGTAACCGTGGGGGACATGTGTACCGGCCCAGAGGTAGTGAGACGCTAGACTCACGCTACACCTGTGGGACCACCAAACACCCACACTTGCTCATGATTTGGTGGTGTTTCAGTGCTCAGTGTTGGTGAACTCATTGTGCTTCCCAAAACCAGTATAAGAATCAGTATAATTAACTGGAGTATTGTGTGACGATTTACCTGAGGAATTTGACAAGTTTGGGGCTATGGTTTTTATGTACGATGGTGCACCGTGTCATACCGCCAAATCTGTAGTTCAGTGGCTTAAGGACTGAGAAGTGAGGTTCTTTAATGACTGACCAGGCAATTCCCCAGACCTAAACCCTATTGAGAACCTCTGGTCAATGGTGAAACAAAGTTTACTGGGCAAGGATATCAGTTCCATCCTGCAGCAGGAGGCTGCTCTACATGAGGCATGGAATAATATACCTCCTCAAACCCTCAAGAATTTGTGTGAGAGTCTTCCTACACGGCTGAGGGACGTGATTAAGTGTAAAGGACGCAGCACCAAGTATTAAAACCTCAGTAAGTGTGCAAATATATATAGTATTATAATCTTTCATGGTATGATTGTGTTTTGATATGTGTGGGGGGGGGGCGGCATAATACCATGACTAGCACTGTACAGTGGACCCTAAGTATAATTTTGTAAGTTCTTGTGGAAGTGTATTTTTGGGGGTCTGAAATAGACTAACCTACGTGAAATTTTTCCTTAAGGGAGTAAATTCGTTCAGTAATGGCACTTGAGCAGACTTCAGGAGTGAAGTTTTTACGAAACTCGGGGGTCCACTGTATTTATGGGAAAAGTTCTGAATCCATACAGTGGCTGCAGAATGGGAGACAACCAGGTTTGATCCAGGAAAGAGAAAAGATGGAACTGTACTCTTTTCCTAATGTATTATGATCTTCATTTTTTTTTATATTTACTCCATCTGCTCTTTAAAATATGGTGCTGGTCATCCTTCCCTTACACAACTATTGTACAAATGCGGTGATAACAGCAGAAAAGCGGTAAAAGCACCAAACATAATGAACAATGGTTCAACTGAAAGCCAGCAAAAATGTGGAACACTGAAAAGGGAGCTGTATATGCAGGGCCCTCCTGTATGTATAATGTACAGTGGACCCTCGGTTTTCGTACAGCTCCCAACTCGAACAATTATGTAAGTGTATTTTTGTAAGTGCTTTTGTAAGTGTATTTTTGGGGTTCTGAAACGACTAATCTAATTTACATTCGCCCTTTATGGGAACAAATTGCGTTCGGTAACGGCACTCGAACAGCATTCTGGAAAGAATTATCGACGAAACCGAGGGTCCACTGTATTTATTTTACTTTTTTATAATTTTTTGGGGCTAAGCTGTATTGAGTGCTTAATATATAATAGTGTAAACACGTAATCCGGAGTTTTAGATGCATTTGATAATGAATACAGTAGACCATCATTTAGCATGAGTTTATTTGACACGATTTGGGTATAGCACGATTGAAGATTTGCTGCACAATTTTATGTAACACGTCGTAAAAGTAATTTAACATGGTTCAGTTTGCGGGAAGGAAAAAAAATTCCCTTTTCCTCAAGCGGCCGCCTTGTTGTGGATCAGCGGGGGAGACTACCCGCCATCCCAAGCCACCCCCTGACACCACCCCACCATCCCAGCATTCATAGTTCATACACATCAGTCCTCTGCTACAAGCTAGCTGTGTTTGTGAATTGTGTTTTGATCTTTTAATTACTATATCTTGTATCTGCCAAACAATCATGACACCCATTAGGCATACCAGTGTTGCTCAAAGTGGCAAGAAAAGGTATAAGCATTTAAGTCTTAGAATTAATGAAGAAAACAAAGATATTAGACAAGAGATAATCTGTGGCCGTAATGAAGTGTTACTTTGTACACATAAAAAGAGGTAAACATAAGTTTGTGTGACTGACTTACTGAATGACTGACTGACTTACTGAATGACTGACTGAATGACTGACTGAATGACTGACTTGACTGACTTACTGAATGACTTGACTGATTCAATGACATGACTGACTGAATGACTGACTGAATGACTGACAAAGAACTTTATCCATGAAAGGAAAGAGGGGAATGTATGAGAGTATAGTTATACCAATGATCTTGTATGGGTGTGAGGCATGGGTTGTGAATGTTGCAACAAGGAGAAGGCTGGAGGCAGTGGAGATGTCGTGTCTCACGGCAATGTGTGGTGTGAATATAATGCAGAGAATCCGTAGTTTGGAGATTAGGAGGAGGTGTGGGATTATCAAAACTATTATCCAGAGAGCTGAGGAGGGGTTATTGAGATGGTTTGGACACGTAGAGAGGATGGAACAAAATAGAATGACTTCGAGAGAGTATAGATCTGTAGTGGAGGGAAGGCGGGGTAGGGGTCGGCCTAGGAAAGGTTGGGGGGAGGGGGTAAAGGAGGTTTTGTATGCGAGGGGCTTGGATTTCCAGCAAGTATGCGTGAACGTGTTAGATAGGAGCGAGTGGAGACAAATAGTTTTTAGGACTTGACGTGCTGTTGGAGTGTGAGCAAGGTAACATTTATGAAGGAATTCAGGGAAACCGGCAGGCCGGACTTGATTCCTGGAGATGGGAAGTACAGTGCCGGCACTCTGAAGGAAGGATGTTAATGTTGCAGTTTTATAACTGTAGTGTAGGTATGCTTCTGGCAAGACAGTGATGGAGTGAATGATGATGAAAGTTTTTATTTTTCGGGCCACCCTGCCTTGGTGGGAAACGGCCAATCTGTTAATAAAAAATAATATGAGATGTTTTTCCAGTTGTCTTGTCAGAATGTTGGAAAGAATAACATTTTCTGTAAAACACCAAAGAAATGTGTACACAATAGTATAACTGGGGTAACTGTAGGAAATGATTCCTTTTGTATCCCTTCACTCAAAGCATCATTCTTTTTAAAAATAGTGTTTTACATGAGAATGGGAATGTTCTCTTTATTTATTCTATTGTACCAACATGGAGACAACTTGTACACAATATAAGTTATTTGTATTATGGTATAAGCTTCACAAACATAGAAATGAACATGTATGAACCATAACCAGATGCATTCATCTGCTTGTTTACATACTCAATGTCTCTGTCCTGTCTCATTTACTCGTTCTCTCTCTCTCTCTCATTTATTCGTTTTATCTCGTTTACTTACCTGCTACCCTACATAAAGACCACAAATATTTTAAGGTAAGTAATGAGTATACTGTATATGCATTTTATCGCTCTAGGGTGCTTTAAATGTCATAGTATATTACGTGTGGGTGGGGTGGCCAGAAGGGCTACCATACATGACCTCTTACATTAAATTCTACTCACCTCTCACCCTACATTAAGACTACACATATTTTGAGGTAAGTAATGAGTGTACTGTGTGTGTGTGTTTTACTTTTTATTGTTTTTTAATGTCTAGTTCTATTGCTGACTAATATATGTTAGTGTAAACTTGTTATCTGGCATTTATATGCATTTATAAGTGGAAAAAAATGGCATTCTGCATTCCGGTGGTAGCCTGGAACCTAACCTGCCGTGTAAGTGGGGCCCTACTGTACCTCTGAAAGGCTTTTCTACAGACTACCTGTTCATTCTTACTATTGGGGTTGATGGCTCACTGAAGCACAAAGTCATCATAGCCTGGCTGATTTGGCACTTCACATAGGTAGTGGTCAAGTTCTGTATTAAATATTTCTACATGTGTTCTGGCAATATTTTTCTTATCTGCTCATAGGTTTACCTGGAGTTTACCTGGAGAGAGTTCCAGGGGTCAATGCCCCTGCGGCCCAGTCTGTGACCAGGCCTCATGTTGGATCAGAGCCTCATCAACCAGGCTGTTACTGCTTGCCGCACGCAGTCCAATGTACGAACCACAGCCTGGCTGGTCAGGTACCGACTTTAGGTGCCTGTCCAGTGCCTGCTTAAAGACAGCCAGGGGTCTATTGGCAATCCCCCTTATGTATGCTGGGAGGCAGTTGAACAGTCTTGGGCCCCTGACACTTATTGTGTTGTCTCTCAATATGCTAGTGGCACGCCTGCTTTTCATTGGGGGGATGTTACATCGTCTGCCGAGTCTTTTACTTTCGTAGGGAGTGACTCTCATGTGCAAGTTTGGTACTAATCCCTCTAGGATTTTCCAAGTGTATATAATAATGTATCTCTCCCGCCTGCATTCCAGGGAGTACAGGTTTAGGAACTTCAAGCGTTCCCAGTAATTGAGATGGTTTATCGCAGTTATGCGTGCCGTGAAGGTTCTCTGTACATTTTCTAGGTCAGCAATTTCCCGCCTTGAAAGGTGCAGTTAGTGTGCAGCAATATTCCAGCCTAGATAGAACAAGCGACCTGAAAAGTGTCAACATGGGTTGGCATCCCTGGTTTTGAAGGTTCTCATTATCCATCCTGTCATTTTTCTAGCAGATGCGATTGCTACAGTGTTATGGTCCTTGAAGGTGAGATCCTCTGTCATGATCACTCCCAGGTCTTTGACCTGATAGTGTGCTCTTATTGTGCCATGCACCCCTTGCTTTCCAATGGGTCTATTTTACACTTCCTCTCATATATCTTGCTCCACTATGTTAGGTTACTACAGAATGTATATAAGTGAATTAAAGAACATAGAGAACAATGACAGTAAGTTCCCTGCATAAGGAATCTATCATATGAAGATAGTAAGAGCACTGAACATACATTCTCATGAAAAATATAGAATGAAAAGAGATATTCTTGAAGGATACAAGTGGAAGACAAGTTTAAACACACAAGATATAAACAGGGTGCTAAGAATATGTAATCAAGAAAGAACTCAGAAAAATGGATGCAAGTTGGATAAATTCAGACTTAAGTGCATAATAGCCTGGATAGTTTTAACCCTTTCAGGATCGCGAGGCCCTCTCCCAAACTCGTTCCCAGAGTTGAAAATTTTTCGGGGGGGAAAAAAAAAAAAAATCTTATGAAATGATAAGAGAATCTTTTCCGATCATAATGGTACCAAAAGTATGAAATTTGATGGAAAACTAACGGAATTATGCTCTCACGAAGTTAGCGGTATCGACGATATTTATGCATCGGCGATTTCGCCGACTTTGACCCCTATTTTCGGCCAATTCCAATGTTTCAGTCTACTAAAATTTTAGCTATTTCGCTAGAATTCCATTTGTTCTATCAAGCGAGTACAAGAAACCACCAATTTACCGATTTGAACTACCCAATAAAGTGGTCAGAAATTAGCAATTTGGCCAATTTCACACAAATTTCAAAAGATGCCAATTTCAAAATAGGGTCCAGAATAAACGAGACAGACATTCCCGGCACTAAAATAAGATTTTATCTGTTCATTAGTCACGTCTCCAGGCCCCTCTTACATTACTTTTGCTTTCCATTTTGAATTTTTATTCTCACAAAAAATAGAAGATTTTCTGTTATGTATACTACTGCATCATTGTAAAAACGGTATAAATAATATCAGCACACTTGTGCAAGAATATTAGACTCACCAGTTGATGTGTATTGGACGCATGGCGTGATTTGTTTACTCTTGAACATTGGCAAAAATCGAACATTTTCGCTACTTTGCGCTCAGTTTCAAGGTACTTGTCATCATGAAACCAATCAAAATTATCTCTATTTCTGTAATATATCTTCCATTCTATCAAATGAGACCAAGAAAATGAGAATACAACCATAAATACCATATAAAAATAAACTGCAAAGTTGCTGTTTTAAACAAAAAACATTGTCGGAGTTTTTTTTCTTCATTACGCACTGTGTGGTGCAGGATTTTTTATATATACTGTGCACACTGACCGCACAGACCCAATCTCTCACATCTAGGCCTACCAGCTTGTTTCCACTTGATTTGAGGGCGCTAGAATTTAGGCGTACTAGTACGTCAAAAACCCTGGGCGCAAGCCGTACTAGTACGGCCGAAACCCTGAAAGGGTTAAAAATAGGTTAGACAAATATACAAGTGAGAAGAGTTGGATTTGAAAAGCACCTTCCTAGATAAATAACCTTTCTAACATGGGCAAGTAGGCCTAATGCAGGGCTCCTCCATTCCCATTCTTATGCAGTTTCCTAAATGGTATTTTGTTCTTTTTTGTCCTTTCAGCCTATATTAATGTTTTGGTTTCTGCTCTTTATCAGTTATTTCTAAGAGTGTATTACATATATTTGTGACTAAGTTTTTTTTTTAGCAAATCAGTGAACTCTCCCCTCCTGCACATTTTGCCACATTCTTCTTATATTTGATCCCTTTGTAGGCTTTCTCAGTGGTGCATATTTTATACAGACTTTGAATACCTGTGCATTCAGTTTTTCTATGCACAGAGTGAAGGTTAAGAGTGCTCAGTACTGTTTTCCCAGGAAATATCAGAGATCTTAATTTTGTCTCAATTATCTGATTGTTAAAGTTAAATTTACTGAACATCCCTTCACAATAGCTATATCCTAGCTGTATCTTAGATTGTCTACACATGATTTCAAGCTTCTTTACTTCAATGAGGTTGTAATCAGGGTATGCTGTATTTGAGATTGGTACAACTGATTAGTCCTCATTAATCATGAACATCAAGTCAAGCATATTTTCACTTCTAGTAGGTGGTGTTATCTGTTGGTTCAAGGGAAACTTTTTACAGAGCCCCAACAGCTCTCTGGTATGTCTCTATAGGGTCAAGGTGCTTCCAGGTACTAATTCTGGTACAATGCTGTTTTCACTGACATTTAACATTTGGAAGGGTGAAATCTCCATGGAGGATAATATTTCTTCTATTCTCATAATATGTATAATATTTATTCTCTCTCCACTGAACCATCACCAGATCAGCTCCTGGTTCAGACAAAGTTAACTTACCAGCAAATGCATGAAGGGTGGTGCCACCAATCTGGCAGGCTGCCACACCAGTGCTAGCCGTCACAAAGGTAACATCAGGAGGAAGGACACCAACTATACGCTTTAGGAGAAAACTCTTACCAGTTCCTGCACTGCCTAAAAATGTAACAAGAATATCAGTTTAGATAACATTGAGTCATTTACATTAAGCAAAAGTTGAGAGAATTTTGGGTACAGAAAATGTCCACATCATCATATTACAGTTTATGTCATTGTCTATATACACAGTATAATGTACTTGAAGGTAAGAAAAACTAACAATAAGGAAGAATTTATTATTTAACAACCCTAACTATTTTATGAGTATAAAACCAGATCATTATCTTATTTTCAAATTATCTGATACATATATGAAGACAGAAAAGATAGAAAATTATAAAAGGACAAAGAAAAGGTTATGTGTAAATGTTTGATGTGATTTCACCTTTAAAAATATCTCCCACAAATATTAGCAGTATTGGAAACTATCATTATTAATATCCTCAAGAGACATTACCATCATGAGAGACTAGTAATAATATCCCCAACACACATTTCCATCATGGGAGACTAGTAATAATATTGTCCACACACATTACCATGGGGGGAATGAGAACAAGTAGCACCACACCTGTAACTTGTCCAAATCAGCACGAACAATTTCACCCACCAAGAATTAATTACAGAAATTTCATGGAGAAGTGTGTTAGAATCCTCCTCTATTTGTAAACCAAGCATATCACTGCAAGTACCTGAAGGATACCTGGAGTATACTTCTTGGGGTCAATGCCAATGCAGCCCAGTCCCAGAACAGGCCTCCTGGTGGACCAAGGCCTGATCAACTAGGTTGTTACTGCTGGCCACATGCAGTCAAATGTGCAAACCAGCCAGGCTGGTCAGGAACTGATTTAAGGAACTTGTCCAGTTTCCTCGTGAAGATAGTGAGGTTTGTTGGTAATTCCTCTTAGGCACAGAGGGAGGACATTGAAGAGCCAGGGACATATGCATGTACTCTTAAATATACAGAGTTCATTAGTTAAACTTTCTAAGGAAAACTATTTACCTACCAGTAAAGAAAATATTCCTGCCAGACTGTACTATGCTTAGTACTCGTTTCTGCTCAGTTGTAAGAACTAGTCGATTCATAAATCGTGGAACTTTAGTCTTTAATGAGGGTGAATCCTGGTGAAGAGCATATTTTAATTAATTTCCATTCAGTTACTAAAATGAAAATGAAACTAAAATGTAACAACCTGTTTAAGAATCTTATGAGACAAAGAATTCTTTATTTCGTAAATACATGTTAAACAAATGTATTAATAAATCAAGGTAATTTTTTCTATTTGAACTGTGGTGAAGGACTTATTTATACTAAATGTACAGACATAGTAGTATATGAATGCTAGGTTTAAAATATCTATTTGTCCAATCATGTATCAAATGTGAACCATCGTTTATTACAGTAAAAATTTATTTATAGCATTATGTAAATTTGTATGACTCAGAGGTAACTCCTTATAATACCTTTTCATCCCTCTTGCGCTTGCTGGAGACTGGAGATTCACCAGGCACATTACCATTCCTTTCCTTAAGGATCCTGTGGCCCTTGTTGTTCCTCACAGTCTCAAACTCCTGTAGGAGAAAAATTAATATTATTTTCCTTGTTTTTAGAATCCATGAACCATAAACAGAATAGCAACTGATGGATAGATCTCTTATAACAGAAGAACTGAATCCCACGATCACTTTTTGCCCCATCATCCTTCCAGATTTCCTTTCCTGTGCACTGGAACTCTCTCACTGTCTGGACTGCCAACTGTGCAGGCTATAAGCACCATTCAGCTGCCTTTATCAGTAACAAAAACCACATACCAGTTACCCCATCTGGAGAACATTATTCAAAACTGTAGCTCTGCTTAGTTGTCAAAGCTGGTAGACAGTAAAAAATACACCTTTTGCATAGCCCCTAGTCTGTGTGCAATGGAAGAAACCTGTCGAGTGTTCAGTAGAAACAACAACAGGAATCCAATGATGAGTATGTGAAGAAACACATGTTATTAACCAATCAGTGGCTGGCATACACGAGTATGGTATGCATCCATCACATAAATGTTCATTTCAACAGCTTCTATCACTTCTTAGGAAAGGAAAAAGAAAAATACCTTACCTTTCATTTTCCTAAAGGTTTAATTACTTTCCACATCTACATATTTAATGATCAAGATGATTTAACCAGAATCCTCAGCTGAAAACGAAGACCAACCAAAAAGAAGGATCTTTCCGTTGATAAGTTTAAACCAACTATTGAATAGTTATAAGAGGCGTTATGTGGATCTTAAGGAGCACTTGTTCACAGATAAACACATGTGCTTCATCTCTAATTAAAGTACCAGTAATGCTGAACAGGGTCAGGATGACTGCCGTATAGGAAATTTACTGCTAGGTGTTCTAGAGGTCTATCCCACCAAGAAACAGGTCAACGATATGGCAGCTTTTTATCAGGATAACCTTTCTGGAAGAACTAAGATCTATTACATTATTGTATATACAGTGGACCCCCAAGTTTCAGTCATAATTCATTCCAGAAGGCTGCTCAAGTGCCATTACCGAACGAATTTACTCCCTTAAGGAATAATGTCACGTAGGTTAGTACACTTCCACAAGCACTTACAATATTATACTTACATAATTGTACGATTTCCGGGGTGTTCGTTACTCGGGGGACCACTGTATTAGGTTAAGTCTGCCTGAAATGCCTCGGCATGATAATGCTTTCTTTGTACCAATAAAATTATGAAATGTAAACACACATTGTAACCTTAGCAAAGAAATAAAATTTTATTATTTATTATTTTATTTTTATCACTAGTTGGTTTCAATGTGTCATGCTTAAAAACATTCTCTTTTATATAAAGTGAGCTACAGCTTATCTTAGGATCAAAGTAGAGGCTTGCTCTAACAACTGAAGGTCTCATGATGAATACAGACTCTTATTTACACCATCAAGATCATCTCATCAGGTCTCTTCAATTTTTTTCTTCAGCAAAACAAAAAATTTACTAAGACAGACTTGTGCCTAGTGAAGATCAACATCAAGAGCATTTTAAACAAAATGATTACATACAGCACTTAATACACTTCAAATGGTGCAGTTCTTGAACTGTGCATCATGAAACATGTGATGGTAGAGGAAAAAAATAGGGAAAAATCAACCAACACTGATGGCCATCAATGATTCTCCTGCTCTTTTCATAACTTTCTAGCCCTCTGAGTATTATTTATAGGAAATATATCCCAAAATTTATGTCTTCCTTCAAGTGTTCTTACTTCAAAGATATCAGCAAAATTCATGTCTCCCTTCAATTGTTCTTACTTCAAAGATGTCAGCAAAACACTTATTACTATTTCAGGAAGGTAATATTTTTCTCAAATTGTAGTTCAGAATGAAATACCTCTCTTCATCAAGGACCTAAAAATACTCAATGGTCTTGTATTACAAGCAAAGTATGAAAGAGAAACAACCAAAGTATGAGTTATGTTTTGATGGAGTTAGTCTTTGTACCAAATTGCATGCAACTAATAGCCTTCATCTTAAGGTAATTCAATGGCTTACAACAGGCAGTCTGCTCAGACAACAAGTCTGCACATGCCCAACCCCAGGTTCTAGGCTCTGCATGTAAATTCTGTTCTTTAACCTGGCTGGGAAAGTGTTGACTTTCGGAGTGATGGGGACCCACATTTCTCTCCAACTTTCTTGTACTTGTGGGAATATTTCGCAGATCACCTGCCCTGAAACATATCAGTACCACACAAGTGGGAGATCCACTAATACGAAGAACCACGAGTTTCCATGCTGTCTCCTTGTTCCTACATCCTTTAGTAAGGGCAACACTAATGATGTTGATGAATGGTTCAGAGAACCAACAAGTTGATAAATTAGACACATGTGCAACATTTGGGTATCTTCGCACATATGCTGTATTCTTTTCAAGATTGATGGACTGATTACATCGACTCAAGGCTGAGGGACTGATTACCTCAAACTCCTAATGTTCTTCACCATTCTCCTTTGTATGGACTGATGAAGCCACTGTGTGGCGAAACGTTTCCTCATTAACCCTTTCAGGGTCCGTGCCGTAGTTCTACGGCTTTGAGTTCAGGGTCCAAACCATAGTTCTACGTCATGAGCTCAGCTCACTCAGATAAGCTTTGAGCGGCAAATTTGGGCCTAGATACGAGAGAATACATCTATGTGGTAAGTGTGCACCACATAAAACAAATCCTGCAGCACACAGTGCATAATGAGAGAAAAAAAACTGAAACTGCAATTTTCGATTAAAAGAGCGACATTGAAGTGTTTTTTCGTATACTTTGTATAGCTGTATTTGCGATTTCTTGGTCTCATTTGATAAAATGGAAGATATATTACAGATATAGAGATGATTTTGATTGGTTTTATTACTGCAAATGGCTTGAAACTGAGCTCAAAATAGTGGAAATGTTAAATTTTTGCCTATGCTCAAGAGTAAACAAATGACCTCACACGTCTAATATGCGCCAGTTGGTGGGTCTAATATACGTTCACAAATGTGGTGATATTATTTGTACAATTATTACAATATTGCATAAAAGTAAATCTTCCATTTTTTGGTTTGAATAAAAATTCATTGTGAATAAAAAATCAAAATGGAATTCATTTGTAAAGACTGAAAACGTAACTAATGAACAAAGGAAATGTTAGTTTAGTGCCAGGAATGCCTGCATTGTTTATTCTGCACCCTATTTTGAATTTGGAATATTTTGAACTTTGAGTTAAATTGGCTAAATTACCAATTTCCAACCACTTTATTTTGTAGTTGAACAGTTGACTGGGCGATTTCTTGTGCTCAATCGATAGAATAGAAGTAATACTAGTGAAATAGCTAAGAATTTGGTTGACTGGAATAATGTAATTGGCCTAAAATGGGAGTCAAAGTCGGCAAAATCGCCGATGCGTAAATATCGCTGACACATCAAAATTCGTGATAGCATAATTTCGTCAATTTTCAATCAAATTTCGTACTTTTTGTTTTATTACCTTCAGAAAAAGATTCTCTACCATTTCATAAGAAAAAATAAGAATTTTTTTTTTTAAATTCTTGGACACTGGCGCACTCCTTCCAAAAATGGCCTTGAACCATGAAAGGGTTAAAGATACCCAAGTGTTGCACATGTGTCTAATTTATCAACTAATGATGTCACTGGATTAGACAGAATTCCAGTTCCCGTATATCTTCTAGCCAGTTCTTTTGTTGAAGTAAGTATTAGCCTTTTCTAGAAAAGTCTAGTAATGTACCTTTGAGAAGCCTTGATATTTATTGGGAACTTCCACATAGACCCTTCTGATTAAGAATACCTAAGAGGCAATGTTTCTAAAGAAATTTTAAAGCACAGAAATTATTACTGTAACTGTGTGGTCTTTGATAGTAGTAAGTACTAGAATGTATATTAAGTCTAATCCATTTTCACCATGCCTATGAAACAACTACCTATATAACACAAAAAGAGCATTTCTATTGGCCTGGAGAAGCCAACTGTAAGCTTCATTAAAAAGATCTACAAGCCATTAATCTTCACACCAGAGCGCTAATGGTTACCTCTCACTCTAGATTAAACTTTATTCTGAAGAGCAAGATTTAACAAGACCCAATATACCAGAGATGATTTAAAGATAGTACGTATGTTTAACAGAAGGTTCCATCTATAACCAGTGACAACTAAGTGACTGTTTACAACTATCCAAGCTTGCACCAAAGGCATTTTCTCAGAGAAACATTTCATAAATTGTGATTGTTTCATTACTTAAGTAGATTAGACATTGAATGTATAGGAAAGCGATGATGGTTCACTACTCTTAGCGTCCTGAAGTTGGCTTACAGAGTGGCTATTTGCCAAGTAATGGAAAGGTTCACACTTAACCTCAGGGCATAATATCCAACATGACATGGATTGTAAACGAAGTTGAAAAACATATCTTGTCCTGACAGTGTTACACTCAAAGCAGAGTATGGTACATACCATTACAAATAAAAGAGTCACATCCTGGCAACACAGAGAGGGAAGTGCAGAAGGAAAATAGAAGACTGACTAAAAAATGATTCATGTCCATTACTGGTATAACAAGAGGTGTACTGACAAGATGCTAGTATTCCATCTGGTTCATGAAACTATTCACAGAAAGTAATTTTTCAAACTCATTTTACACTGTAGATGTGGTCCAGGCCCATGGTATCAGTCAGTACCTGACCAGCCGGACTGTGGTTTGTACGTCAGTTTGCGTGCTGCCAGCAGTAACTGCCTGGTTGAGCAGACCCTGATCCACCAGGAGACCTGGTCTCAGACCGGGCCATGGGGGCGTTGACCCCCGAAACCCTCTCAAGGTATACTCCAGGTATAAAGTTCAATTAAGTCAATCATTTAATTCACATATGGCTGTGTATATTACACATACACAATTACCAAGAAAACTAGGGCAGTGTACAGCAGCAGATTTGCATGAACTGTTGGTATTATTATACTGTATTTTATAAAGTGCTAAACTCATGCGGGTTATTTGTGCAAATCCTCATAGAGCCAGGGAAACCTTTCTTTCTTTCAACACGTCAGCCATTTCCCACCGAGGCAGGGTGGTCCAAAAGGAAAAACGAAAGTTTCTCCTTTTACATTTAGTAATATATTCAGGAGAAGAGGTTACTGGCCCCTTGCTCCCGGCATTTTAGTTGCCTCTTACGACACGCATGGCTACGGAGGAAGAATTCTGTTCCACTTCCCCATGGAGAAGGGAAACCTGTATATTACTTGAAAATTGTTATGATTCTTTCTGGCTGCTTTTGAATTGAAAATAAAGAAAATAAGACATATTTTACCTTCAATGTAAGTGGGCTGATTTCTTCAAAAGTTTTAGGAAGGGTTGAGAGGAGACGTTGCCTGGCATTAACAACACCAGACTTATCCAGCATAGTATGCTTGCTTGACAGCATCTTCATAAATACAAGAAGTTGATTTGGTGGAGCATTAGCTATCAAGAGATTTGAGTTGAGATCCTTCAGGCTGATGGTGGCTTTCCCCTCCTTCATGAAACGTTTGTGAACTTGGAAGTCTCTCAGTGGGAACTTCAGGGAATGCTTTGGACCATCCATGCGCAGAATAATGTCCCTGAATAGAAATTGATCCAGTATCATCAGAACACTATACTGCTAGTTTAATCTAACCACCATCTTATT
This sequence comes from Cherax destructor, assembly GCA_009830355.1. Taxonomy (NCBI): domain Eukaryota; kingdom Metazoa; phylum Arthropoda; class Malacostraca; order Decapoda; family Parastacidae; genus Cherax; species Cherax destructor. Next base: position 48,679 of record WNWK01013203.1, read on the forward strand.
TTATTGACTGATAAAAAGGCAAAGCCATTTAATTAACAGGAATATAGTACCTGTTATATATACTACTAGTATATACAAATACAGTGGACCTCTGAGTTACGATCACCTCGGAAATCGTACAATTATTTAAGTGTAATATTGTAAGTGCTTTTGTAAGTGTATTTTTGGGGGTCTGAAATGGACTAACCTACTTGACATTATTTCTTAAGGGAGTAAATTTGTTCGGTAATGGCACTTGAGCAGCCTTCTGGAATGAATTATGATCGTAACTCGGAGGTCCACTGTAATTATTACAAGTATTAAAACTATTAAAAAAAAAAAGGTAAGTAACCCTAAGTGCATACTAAAATGAATAAATAAAATAAAAAAGACATTAATTTATTTATTTATAATGTACACAATAGTGAGATTTTTTGCAAATGAAACTGAGACAGTGAATCTAAAACTGGATAACATGTATTATGAAGGTCTTTTCATATGCTATTCAGTTTTGGATTCACTTTTTCAATTGCTCTTACAAAAGTCACAAAGTCATATTAGGGCTTTAGCATACCTCATGTAATCTCAATAACCAAATGTAATTCTTGTATGTCAACTATTATTATTATTATTATTATTATTATTATTACATACAGCAGTTTTATAAGAGAGCTTTCTGTACTATAAATAAATTTACAAATTCAAGAGCTACAAGAAAAATAATTACAGTACTGTACCTGAATTCATTGCGTCCCAAAATGAGCTTGATTTGTTTGTGGGTTACCGACTTAATGACCGTTCCTGAAGCTGTTAGTGCTTCCACAGTGAGTGTACATTGAAGACATGGCGCCTGTAACGCTTCCTTCTCTGGGGTCTGCATCCTATAAAATGAAAGTTGTCATTAAAACTTTTTTAAATATATAAACATGAAACTAACATGAGCTTTGGAGGTGTGAGTTGTGTAGGTGTAATGTCCTGTTAGAGTGCCGGCACTCTGAGGAATGGGTAGGATAGTTTATTTGGTGGATCATTAGAAATGTTCTCAGTGCTCTTTTAGAAAGACAGCTAGGGAATGAGTGATGGTTAATATGTATTCCTTCTTTGGATCATCCTGTCTTAGTGGGAAATGGCTTATGTGATGATGCTTTTATTTTCAAATGAATACTCTACTATAGCATTACTTTTCACTGTAGGTAACCTTAAACTAAAATAACCATACCTTACCTAAATAAGCATACCTGACAACACAAAATCTTTGAATAGTTGGAGACAGTATCACAATAGCCATGGAAGTCTGAATTAGTGACACTGTGGGAGTACAGAGGACCTATCACTATTTCTGGTGTACTGAGCCAGTCATGTGGTTGGACCTTGCATAAAAAAACCTAACTGCAAGTTTTAACAGTTTACAAGCAATGAAAACTGGACAGTGAACTTATTAAAAGTGCTTTAGAAGCACAACTGTTTATCTAATAATTTGTCAAGATCAGTGAAGTGCTTTCATCAAGCACACATAACAGCGACAAGTCTGTGAGTGTTAACATGCTGGCTGTAAGTGTGTGTTAACATGCTAGCTGTAAGAGTGTTAACATGCTGGTTGTAAGAGAGTGTTAACATGCTGGCTGTAGGAGAGTGTTAACATTCTGGCTGTAGGAGAGTGTTAACATTCTGGCTGTAAGAGAGTGTTAACATGCTGGCTGTAAGAGAGTGTTAACATGCTGGCTGTAAGAGAGTGTTAACATGCTGGCTGTAAGAGTGTTAACATGCTGGCTGTAAGAGAATGTTAACATGCCGGCTGTAAGAGAATGTTAACATGCCGGCTGTAAGAGAATGTTAACATGCCAGCTGTAAGAGAATGTTAACATGCCGGCTGTAAGAGAATGTTAACATGCCGGCTGTGTGTGTTAACATGCTGGCTGTAAGAGAGTGTTAACATTCTGACTATAAGAGTGTTAACATTCTGACTATAAGAGTGTTAACATGCTGGCTGTAAGAGAGTGTTAACATGCTGGCTGTAAGAGTGTGTTAACATGCTGGCTGTAAGAGAGTGTTAACATGCTGGCTGTAAGAGAGTGTTAACATGCTGCTGTAAGAGTGTGTTAACATGCTGCTGTAAGAGTGTGTTAACATGCTCCTGTAAGAGAGTGTTAACATGCTGCTGTAAGAGAATGTTAACATGCTGGCTGTAAAAGTGTGTTAACATGCTGGCTGTAAAAGTGTGTTAACATGCTGGGTGTAAAAGAGTTTTAACATGCTGGGTGTAAGAGAATTTTAACATGCTGGCTGTAAGTGTGTTAACATGCTGGCTGTAAGATTGTGTTAACATGCTGGCTGTAGGAGTGTTAACATGCTGGCTGTAAGTGTGTGTTAACATGCTGGCTGTAAGACAAGCATAATGGCAGTTTACAAGCAAAAGCCAAAATATCACAGTTGTGAAAAACATACAAGAGACTGATTACATTAAATGTAGCACAGCAATTCATGCAGCAGTCTGCCAGGATCAATAGTGTACTTTAGTGATTTTTTGTATAATTCCAAAGTTACAATTGCTTATTTGTGGTAATCAGAGCAAAATTCACGGAGTCCCATGTTCATTATTTAGTTTATCAAAATTTATTTTTTATCTAGTGCTTGCAGCACTTACTACCTCTTGTAACTCCTTCCATCGATCTACCACTATCCTTTCAGCCGCTCTTCTTCCTTAGTTAACAGTTACAGCTTCTTATTCTGCCAGTTGATGGTGTTTGAGTCTTCCTAATCAATTCTTTTGTGTCCTTTTATTACCTTATGCCCCAATGCACAGCATATTAGGGGCTTTTGGCATGTACATCTCATTTATACCTATGTATCATGTCTACCCAACTATGTATAATTGTACCATGTCTAAATAAAGTATTATTATTATTATTATTATTACATCTCTTTCCTTTTATCAGCCAAACACTCCAATCTTAGATCTTGAAGCCATTTTGTACCTTGCCTTTGGACTTTTTCTTCCTTGTCCAAATTTCTTTTAAAAGTCCAAACACCATAAGACATTTATGTATTTTAATATAACTCTAATATTTTTGTTGTTGTAATTAATGGGGAAGCAATAAATTATTTTGAAATTCCAAAGTTGTTGTTTTTTAGTTATTCCAGTCACAGTACTGTGACTCCATTCAATGACCAGTTTTGAGAATTTCACCCTCACAGCCTGGCTCAAAGCCAAACTTCCTTGCTGAAAGCATGTTCAACTAGGCTGTTAATGCTAGCCATTCCAACCTGGCTGATTTGGAAATTGTAGGGCTAAGTGGTTTGGTTTCATATTAAATTCTTGTATCTTTGTTCCAGCAATATTTCTGATATCTGCTGGTAGGAGTTCGAAGTGTCATGAGCAACAGATGTTGAAAAAGTGTCCTCTGATTGTGCTTATGTCATCCTTGCTTTTCACTGGGTTTATTCTATGCTTCCTTCCATATTTTTCATTCCAATAAGTTATTGTGGTAGTGTGCAGATTTCGAACCTGACCCTCAAGTATTTTTGCTTAGTAATCCATAAGAATGCTTTTGTAGTACTGATGATATGAACAAGGTTATCCTTATGAGATTATCCAGTGTGTAACACTAAGATTTAGATCTTCTCATATTTTGATTATATGGGGTGTCCTGTGGCTTGGTAGGCAATACTCTCACCTCACACACTGTGAGGTGAGAGTATTGTTGGGTTGAAACGCTGGGCACATTTCCTTACACCTGCTGTCCCTGTTCACCTAGCAGTAAGTAGGTACCTAGGTATTAGTCAACTCGTGTGGGTCGCATCCTGAGGGACAAGAATGAAGGACCCCAATGGAAATAAGACAGACAGTCTCGATGACACACCAACTTTCTTGGGTTATCCCAGGTGGTTACCTTCTGAGTTAAAAATCCCAACAAATCTTATTTTACAGACCATACAGTAGTACTGCAGTCATCATATTGTAATGTTTTTCAAATAATCAAACTCAACATTTATCATACTTTCTGTAAATTAATTTGACATTGTTAAGTGTATGGTACTTAAGGAAGCATAGTTACATAGCCGGTAAAACATATTTAAATTATGGGGGGAAAATTCTATGAATATTCCTAGATTCTAGATTAAATAATTCAATGCCATGTTTATAGGAGAAAACTTAAACTGAATAATTAACTAGGAGGGTTAATAACCCAATAAAGCCACTATGTATGGCTTATTTCCACTGGGGACCTTTGAAAAACTTGCCCAGGATGCAACCCATAACAGTCAGCTAACACCCAGGTAACTGTGTAAATACATAACACCCATGCATAGGCATCTCACCCACCTGATCTTGATCACTCCATGGAAAATAAATTAATAAAAAATACTGGTTTACAAAATGTAGCCTTCGATAGTTTCCTGTATGGTCACCTATCTTAACTGCACACCAGTCAATACATATATACCTTTCTTGATACCCAGGTACCTACTTACTGCTAGGTGAAGAGGAGCAACAGATTCAAGGAGGATTTCCAGTCATCTCACTAAAGTTAAGTTATCAAATGATCGGAAGTCTCCAATACATACTGTTCTAATAGTGAATAGTTATCCCATATGTATCTTTAGTAAAGCTATCTGCAAAGCTAACCTGAATTATTGATGTATAATTTATGGTTATAGTTTAAACAAGTCAGTGAATAACTTGCCGACGTAGGTGACCTGACTAGTCAGTGACCTTATTAGACAATGTAAGGAGACATACCTAACTTCTCCATTTATTTAGGATCATTATAGCTTATAGTCATTAAAACTCATTATAGCTTATAGTCATTAAAACTCATTATAGCTTATGGTCATTAAAACTCATTATAGCTTATAGTCATTAAAACTCATTATAGCTTATAGTCATTAAAACTCATTATAGCTTAGTTATTATGGCTCATAAGTCATTATAGGTTATAGTACATTTTAGACCCCAATGTAAATAAAGTCACTCTGTCTGAATTTTCTGGGTTATCCAAGGTTCTGAGTGAATATTAAAAATGGTATAAAATACCGACAGGTTGTTAGGTAAGTCACACATGCAACAGTTAGGTATCTGTATTTCAAAATAAAGATACCTAACTGTTGCATATGTATCTTACCTAACACCCTAGGTTCTCTACACATATGCTGCTATGTATGTGTATACCTGAATAAACTTGCTTACCGTGGTCATTATAGATCACAGTCATTATAGCTAAAAATCATCATACCTCATAATCATCATAACTTATAATCATTATAGCTCATAGTCATTATAGCTCATAAGTTATTATTGCTCAGTCATTAAAGCTAAGTCATTATAGCTCATAGTCATTATAGCTCATTTCTGAGCTATAATGACTATGTAATATTGTATTCTTTCAGGTCTAGACGCAATTCAAATTTATTATAATAATTTTGTCCCCGACACTAAACGTTCATACAGTACTACAAAAAAAAAAAATCATATCAGTGTAACCCGCTACCCTATATTAACAAGATAAGCATACACTCTAATACCATTGTTAAATAAGGTCAAAATATATATACAAAGTATCAAAATTGAGGATGATAGACAAAGTCTCCCGCCCAGGAAGAAACTCTCCGCTATATATATTATTATATTAGCTTATACTCGTGTTATTATCTCACTCTCTTATCTTTAAACTGCAATTTTATTCTCGTGTTCTTACCAAAAAAAAAAAAATCAATATATAACTATACTCACGTTGTCCAGGCAGATTTAAATCCTCAGTTTAAACACAGAGTAAACAAGACATTTAAAAATGGCCGCCACAACAAGGGCGTTTTAAAATATTTGCTGATGGTTCTTTTTCAGAGTAATGAATATATTAAAAAATATATTGTAAGTTTTTCTCAAACTAAAATTATATCGTATTTTTTATTTATATATCAGATGAATGAGTGGTTCTCTGTTAATTACAATAATGAATTAAATTTCATAAGTAAGTATTGATTTATATAAATTGTTTTGATATATCTAAGGAATGAGGGTTCCTCAACACACACACAGAGCCAGGAGCTGTGATTATTATTATAATCATGGGAGCGCTAAACCCGTATGATTATACAACGCATGTGGGCAAGACAGTTGCTCAACACTCAAGAAGTCTCCCTTCGATCCCCGCTGGGAAGGGGAATTTATATTCTACAAGCGCCACCTCCTTTCTCACAATGCTGTCGCATCGTGTGAAAATCAAGCCTGTGAATGGAGTAATCGATGACTCCTCGAAGCTAGCTTTAGCTACCGCCGTTAGGACCTGCCTGCTGGTCAAATTTACGGCAATCCACTCTCTGAAGGACTCCTTCTGTCGTCTGCACAGACGACAATGAAGCCTCAAAACTAATGGACGACTCTTCAATAAAGACCCTACAAACACAACAATTCACAATATCTCCGTCTCCTTTCTTGAAGGCGAAACGTTCGGTCTTGTGAAAGACTGGACAAGATCGTCACCTCTCTCTACTGAAGCACTGAAGACATCTATCGAGCAACAAAACACCTGGCCTCGGTAGACAGCATCTCCAAGATCCCTAACGCCTCATCTATGAAAGATCACATTCTCAGACATTTCCATGGCTGCCCAGCTCTCTCTGACGGTCTGGCCATCTTGTATTACCACATTCAACCAAGCCATATAGAACCAGAACGTTTCACACGTCTCCCACTGCTAGACCTGCCACTCCTATAATCACACCACCAAGGATGATAAGATAAAATTCTGTTCAAATGTGGGAATGATGGACACGAATTCAGATCCTGCACCATCACTACGGCTCCAACTGTTTTAACTGCAAGGGTAATCATTATACCCTTGCAGCTAAGTCCACTCAAGGAAGAAATCATATCGAAGAAACAAAATCTGAAGAACACCTCCAATCACCGACATACGCAGCAATAACGAAACTACAAGCTGACACAACCAAGATTCTACACGTCACTCTACAGACACCTTCGCCCAGCAGCTCCTCTCTCCACTCCCCGACGGTGCTCCCTCCAAGGTGCTGTACTGCATGTATAAAATGCAAAATTTGCAAATGCAGCAAACCCCGGCACTTTCAACATCACTATTAACAAACTATTCCGTCTGAACAACATGCTTGCCTTCAATTTCCCGGACTCCACACCTTCAGCTGACATCCTCAAGATCGTGAACTTTACTGCACCTGCAGACCTGCCCTGCCCAAGCAACTGCTCCTGTAACTTCTATAACCACTTCCACCGCCGACAACGATGATCATGCTGCCTCAACCACAGTCTCCCACGCCTCCCAACCTGCTGTTACACCACCATTACACCTCTCCACTGCTCCTGTCGACCCTCAGTCACCTGCTAACACTATTGTAGACTGCCAAACGAATCCCTTCAGAAGAAAATAGTGAGACTCCAGTACACCCTCATGGGGAAAAACCTTACCTTCTACAATTTTCCATCGAATACTGACACTATGACCTGCACTGAGCTTACAGAGGCCTCGGTGTTGAACAGTCAAATATGCCTGCGAATCACCTCACCCATAAATGAAATTGAAAAAAAAGTATTTTTTTTTTATGCAAAATCAAAGTCGAGAACAACAAATATTGGGG